>CABEGB010000308.1:0-30442 GCA_901521435.1 Crematogaster levior
ACTAATCGCATACGATCCTGTAAGCACGTCTAGATTCATGTGCATAAAATTCAAAGCCATGATTGATTTTATTTGTTCAACCGATAACCCTATAGGAGAGGTTAATCACTACTTCTGGCGACTAGAATATCAAACTAGAGGTATCCAGCACATGCATTGCATGATTTGGATAAAAGATGCTCCTGTGCTAGGAAAATCGCCGGATGAAGAAGTAGTTACGTTCATTCGAAAATACGTTACGTGTGAAATTCAGATGAAAACGTTTCGCCAAGATTATAAAAAAAACGTTTACGTGTGAAATTCCAGATGAAAACGTTTCGCCAACAAAAACAAAAACGAATATTTATAAAAAGTGTCGGTTTGATTTTCCTCGGCCAGTTACTAAAAATTTCGTTTTAAGAGACGTCGTCACTTCGATAGTGGGTAGAAAAAATTTACGCAGTAAGAGCAGATTGTACGATCTTCCTCGCAAAAAGTCGGAAAGGTTTATCAATGATTATAATCCGGCTATCAAATTGGCTTGGGAAGGAAATATGGACATACAATTTATTGGAGAAAACTCAGAGTTTTTAAACTCATATTTAACAAAATACACGACAAAGTCAGAAAAATGCAATATAGACTTTGCAATGATAGATTCCAATAAGCCCTTGGCATCGAAACTGTGGAATTTTGCGATGCGTTCATTGAATAACAGAGAATGCGGTGCATTAGAAGCTGCGGATACGTTATTAGGGAATCCCTTGTATGGTACGGATAGCGGTCAAATGGATTGATGTTAATGAGGTGAGAAATAGAAAAGTCAAAACGTTCAAGGAAATTGAAGCTCTTGATGAGAATTCTACGAATATCTATTGTCCGTCGCTCATCGATGACTACTATCCAAACAGACCTAAGGAATTAGAATCATTAAATTTGTATGATTTTGCCAGATTCTGGGAAATTACGAAACGGATGCCAAAAAGTGAGGAAGTCGAATATTACGAACTGGTATCGGGTTTATTTGCAAAAAAACGAAAAAAGTGTTATTTAATTAACCATTATCGATTTAATGTAAAAACTGAACCCGAAAAGTACTTCTACTCGCTACTTCTTCTGTTCAAACCATGGAGAGATTTGAGTGAACTCAAAGGTACATGGGAGACTTACACGGATGCCTTTAAAAATTCAGAGTCTGCTTTAACAAAGGCAATGAAATATCATGAAAGGCTTGAAGAAATACAAAAAGCTTTTGAAAACGTTGCTGAATTAATAGAGAAGCGTGAAAATGATCTGAAAACAACAGACGTAGACAAATTCGATGACGATGAACTGGATTGCCATCCGATAGAAGCTGACGGCGCGATGAAAGATTTGGAAGATTTTGGCAAGATTGACATGCCGATTAACTTACCGCAAATGATGTCGCGATTGAACGAAGACCAGAAAAGAGTTTTCGACAGGGTATGTCAAGTTTTACAAAATAAAAATCAGATTCTGCGATTGTACGTAAGTGGCGAGGGTGGTACAGGGAAAAGTTTTCTTATTGAAACGATCAAACACTGGATCAGAATAAATTTGAAAAAAAGCGACTGCGATATCTGCTCCCACGGGTATCGCAGCATTCAATATCGATGGCTTGACAATTCATAGAATGTTTCAGTTGCCCGTCACTCATGAATTTACGCCAAAGTACGTGAACTTGTCAGACACGGTCTTGAAAATTTTGAGAGACAAATTGAAGAATGTTGAATTATTTATAATCGATGAAGTATCCATGATTTCGAACGTGACACTTATGTTTATCAATCTACGATTATGTGAAATCTTTGATACGACAGATACGGATGATGGTTTCTTTGGCAGAAAACACATTCTCTTGTTTGGAGACTTGTTGCAGCTTCCTCCTGTAAAAGGACAACCTCCGTTCGTTAAAATGTCTCGATCAGAGGTTCAAAAGTATTTAGGTACCATGGGTGGACCTGACTTGTGGAGATTGTTCGATTACGACGAACTCTTGATCAATATGCGACAAAGATGTGATGACACATATCGCGATATACTTTCTAGAATACGAATAGGTCTGCTAACGGATTCTGACATCAATATTCTTGAATCGAGAAAAATAAATTTCAAAGAAGGTAGTTGCGACGAAAGATTGAATGAACTTTGTACCTATATGAATCTATTACCGATTGATACGATATGTTTATTACCCACGTGTTATTTGTGCAAGGTTTTGAACACGGCAATGCTCGATAGAGTCGACGGCGATGAAATTCTACTGATAGCGGAAGATGATGTCGACTGTGCTCCAGCAATGAAAAAAAAAGTGCAAAAAACATTGGAAGAGAAAGATGATAAAGTTTCAGAAACAGCTGGCATTGAAAGAGTAATAGCGATTAAAATTGGCGTTAAAGTGATGATTCGACGAAACATTGACGTAACTCTGGGACTTGTCAATGGAACGATAGGCAATGTAGTTGCAGTTAATCGTGCTGGTAATGGAAATCGTATTGATTCCATCAAATTGGTTACTTCGAATAACAAAGAATTTACAATAACGAAAGTAGATATTAAATTCGAGGTATTTCACAAAATAGTTGTACATCGGAAACAATTTCCATTGTCCCTCAGTTATGGAATAACTATACACAAGAGTCAAGGAATTACGTGTAAGAATGCAATGATGGATCTGGGAACGACTGTATTCAGTGATGGGCAAGCCTACGTAGGTTTGTCAAGAGTGAGTACGTTGGAGGGCTTACATTTGATAAACTTCAATCCAGCATCGGTTAAAGCACACTCGGGAGCCATTGCAGAATATAATCGACTGAGATCTTTGTTCAAATCTCAGCTACCACAAATCGATTCGTCTGAGAAAAAGGCTGTAAAAATTCACGATCGTCGATGGGCCATACCTAATTATATTGATAATGTGCAGAATTATGGTTGCGAGGAACCAGAAAGTGTAGTTACGTGGAAAATATACGGCCTTCGCAATGACGATAATGTTTCGTGTTACGCAATTGTAATATTGCAGTGTGCGTTTCATTGCGTGCGTATCAGGCAACAAATACTGAAGAATAAAGCATCGAATACATTGACTGATGCTATCTGCGCGTATGCTGAACGTAAATATTGCAACGTACAAGCGGTTAGAAGATCTGTCGGAGAACGCTTCAAAGAACGAACACAACAAGATGCTTCGGAATTTTTCACGGCTCTAATGTCGACCTATTCTGAAATAAATGATGTATTGGAACTTGAATTGCAGCACGTAATATGTTGCTCGAATGCCAAATGTAATTACACGGTAACTACGCTGGAAAAGAGTTGTTTGCTAATATTACCTATACAGTCGACATTAAAAAGAAAAAAAGGTGTCACGCTACAAACTTTGATTGATTCGGAATTTTCAAAATGGGAGACGATAAACGGCAATTGTAACGAATGTAAAGGTACCGTTCTGAAAAAGAAAACCGTAATTGAATCGACTTTATCCATCTTAGTAATACAGCTAAATTTATACACTTTTGTGAACGGTGTTTCGAAAAAAATTATCAACAATAACATCAACGCCGTACCAACGAGTAATATTACGATTAATAAAAAAAAGTACAAGGTAATAAGCGCTATATTTCACGAAGGCGAAGAAATGAATCGTGGTCACTATACGTGTATGTTGAGAGCAGACAAAAAATCGGAATGGTATTGCTCTAATGATATGGAAGTTATCAAGAAAAAATGGCCCAAAGGAGCACGAGGGGCGTACATATTGTTCTTGGAGCAGATTAAGTAAGTTGAAAAATAACTTTTACAATTAATGACACTTTCTTAGAATGTGACGAAATTCTTTTACAGCATGTTAACATGAACTTTAATAAATTACTGAAATTGATCATTTTGATCAATCCGGAACATTATAACAATTAATTGCGTGCTTTGGCGCTGTACGAAGGCTACCGTAAGCGCCGAAATAAAATATTGGCTGCTCTGGCGCTGTATTAAGGCTGCCGTAAGCGCCGCATTAAAACATTGAGTGCAATAAAGTTCTAGTTTGTCCTAGACATCCAATAAAAAAAATTATTTTTGAATCTATTACGTGTTCAAACAAAAATGCGATAGCTGCAATAGCGCTGAAATTGGGCTTGCTTTAGGCGCCCACTTAAAAAAATTTGGAGTGCTCTGCTTATATAAAATATCCCAGAGATGATCAATTCGTTTATTAGTTATATATTTAAAAATATTTTATACTAGATGTAGTTTGCACCAGACGTAATGATCGTGTTAAAATCGGAGAGACGAATAAAATATATGGTTGCGTTCTCACGAGAATGGGCGATGGAGGGGCCCATTCTTTATTTTCAATATTATTATGGGAAACGATAAACGGCACTTATAATGAATGTAAGAGTACGTTCTGAAAAAATAACCGTAATCGAATCGACTTTGTCAGTCTTAGTAATACAACTCAATTTATTGCACTTTTGTGAATGGTGTTTCTAATAAAATTATCAACAATCGGATCAATACTGCATAGACGAGTAATATCACTATTGATAAAAAAAGGTAATAAACGCTATATTTCACGGAGGCAGAGAAACGAATGATCACTATACATGTATCTTTTATAGCATGCTTACATGAACCTTGATAAACTATTGAAATTGATTATTTTGGTCATTAAATTTTATTTTTCAAATCCGGAACATTATAACAATTAATCGCCTGTTCTGGCGCTGTACAAAGGCTGCCGTAAGCGCCGAAATAAAATATCGGCTGCTCTGGCGCTGTATTAAAGCTGCCGTAAGCGCCGCATTAAAACATTGAGTGCAATAAAGTTCTAGCTTGTCCTAGACATCCAATTAAAAAAATTATTTTTGGATCTATTAGGTGTTCAAACAAAAATGTGATAGCTGCAATAGCGCTGAAATCGGGCTTGCTTTAGGCGCCCACTTAAAAAAATTTGGAGTGCTCTGCTTATATAAAATATCCCAGAGATGATCAATTCGTTTATTAGTTATAGTATATTTAAAAATATTTTATACTAGATGTAGTTTGCACCAGACGTAATGATAGTGTTACAATCGGAGAGACGAATAAAATATATGGTTGCGTTCTCACGAGAATGGGCGATGGAGGGGCCCATTCTTTATTTTCAATATTATTATGGGAAACTTACCCTAATACTTTTATGCACAAAATAATAAGACAAAACTATTGGTGCAAAGAATATAGCTATCCTTAAAGAAAAATACGCAATTGCATATTGCAAATAACATAACATTTTTTAAACTTTGCATTTTTTTGCACCAATTGATTCATATATCTGCACTCTAAAAAGTAGGTGATATCCTCAAAAAATCATAAATGAAAAGGTTAAGCCATGTTCAAAAATAGACCCTCAAGAATTTGAATTTTTACAAATTTAAATAATTATATTTAATAATAATATATCACCATAAAAAGTAACTGATATAATATACAAGACCATACAAAAGTAATATTATCTAAATATAATAAAATTAAATAATTATTTAATAATATATTACCATAAAAAGTAAGTGACACATTATATTAAATGATTATCTAATAATATATCACCATAAAAAGTAACTGATATATTATACTATACAAGATGCCAGTTCAAAGTAAACATACATAAAGTGTATATTATCTAAATAAATTAATAAAATAAATAATATAATAAATTTAATAATATATTACCACGAAAAATAACTGATATGTTATTCAAGGTGCAAATTCAAAATGAACATACATACATAAGGTGTATATAAGTAAAATTGATTAAAATTTGACTCTAACAAGGAGAACACCAGGATTTGTCCCCTCCGATTTGGCTGAATTTTATATATGTTATAGTTCAGCCCTCCCACTAAATCGTGGTAAAAGGATACGATGCACCTCTCAAGCATTCGCGAGAAAAACGCGTTCAGAGATTCAAAGATTTCTATGTTGGTAATGTACCGAACGGTAAGTGTAGTTCGTCAAGCAGCGGCGTGGTGTAGTGAGTAAGGCGTCGGACTAGAATGTTGCATGTTGCTGGTTCGAATCTTACTTTTATAATTTTTTTTTTTTTTTTAAATTGTATTATATTGTATATGTTTTATTTTTAATATATAATTCTAAAAATTAATGTATTAAACAATTTTACAAAATTTAAAAATATAATTTATATTTTTATACGTTGCGTTTCTTAAAATTAAAATTTAATTAACACACATACATATTTATTATTAATTGTAAATTGTCATGCAATTTTTTTAAAATGTAATAAAATATATTTAAAATTAATTTGCATTTTATTCGTGTTTCTATAATTAAATATCATCCCAACATGTTTCTATGTTTCTGAACAACATATCAGTCATTTTTAAAATATAGTTGCATATAAGATTAAATTTCTTATCCTTCTCTTCTTTTTTCCTCTTATTATACAAAAAAATTTTATATAAATTGCATGACAATTTACAATTAATAATAAATATGTATGTGTGTTAATTAAATTTTAATTTTAAGAAACGCAACGTATAAAAATATAAATTATATTTTTAAATTTTGTAAAATTGTTTAATACATTAATTTTTAGAATTAAATATTAAAAATAAAACATATACAATATAATACAATAAAAAAAAAAAAAATTATAAAAGTAAGATTCGAACCAGCAACATGCAACATTCTAGTCCGACGCCTTACTCACTACACCACGCCGCTGCTTGACGAACTACACTTACCGTTCGGTACATTACCAACATAGAAATCTTTGAATCTCTGAACGCGTTTTTCTCGCGAATGCTTGAGAGGTGCATCGTATCCTTTTACCACGATTTAGTGGGAGGGCTGAACTATAACATATATAAAATTCAGCCAAATCGGAGGGGACAAATCCTGGTGTTCTCCTTGTTAGAGTCAAATTTTAATCAATTTTACTTATATACACCTTATGTATGTATGTTCATTTTGAATTTGCACCTTGAATAACATATCAGTTATTTTTCGTGGTAATATATTATTAAATTTATTATATTATTTATTTTATTAATTTATTTAGATAATATACACTTTATGTATGTTTACTTTGAACTGGCATCTTGTATAGTATAATATATCAGTTACTTTTTATGGTGATATATTATTAGATAATCATTTAATATAATGTGTCACTTACTTTTTATGGTATCAGTTATTTTTCGTGGTAATATATTATTAAATTTATTATATTATTTATTTTATTAATTTATTTAGATAATATACACTTTATGTATGTTTACTTTGAACTGGCATCTTGTATAGTATAATATATCAGTTACTTTTTATGGTGATATATTATTAGATAATCATTTAATATAATGTGTCACTTACTTTTTATGGTAATATATTATTAAATATATATATATATACAGGGTGTCTGAAACATTTTGGAAAAGCCGAAGAGTGCAGATAGAATAGGTCAAAATAGAAGGAATGTCACGTATTATTTTGTAATTTTTGCAATATTTATTTTGTAATTAATTATAACGTACGAGCCAATGAGTGCACGGGAAACCGGTAGGCAGGACTCTATAGAGATGTCTGATGAAAGATGGGTGTCGATGTAAAAGAGAAAAATGGCTTACTCCTTAGCAACGAGTAACAACTGATTTCGAGAGGCGGAGTAACGAGCGTCATATGACAAATCAGTCATACGGCGAAGCGATCTACAAAGGACAATCGCTGCAGCGAACGCGGATCTTTATCCGGATAGGTTTTGACGCGAAGATCCGCGTTCGTCCCTTGTAGATCGTGCCTCCCATCGCTTCACCAACCGGCTTCTATCATCTTGCAATGGGGAGGTCTCTTCTCGTCGCGCGCTTTTACTCGCGCGGATTGGCCTATCTTATTAAATTAATTTCTCGTAAATTATTGTGAAAACAACAAAGTGGTAAAAGACTTTTCTACTTGATTTTACCTGCTCTACCTGCACACTTCGGCTTTTCCAAAATGTTTCAGACACCCTGTATATATATATCACTCACTCTCACTCTGATTTATTCTCACTCTTGCTCACTCACTACTATTTATTTTTGTAATTAAGAAACTAAGCTTAAGAGATAATTTTGCAAAGAAATGTAAGTGTCAGAATTGAATCAGGAATACGACATTTTTTTCAATCACTTACCTGTAGAGATGCGATGACTTCGTGTTATTTCCTGTAGTTCCTTGAGAGAGATGGATGGATCGTATTTCTTGTGACTTCCACAACTTTTTATAAATATTAAATCGCGTTCCCACTGATAATCCACAGCTGAGTAATCACACGCAAAATATTTTTCTTTTATAAATTTACGTTTCACTCACTCAATCACTAATCACTGTCGATCACCGAGTAATTATTTGACGGAAAAGAAATCACTCAAAGAAATACACACGATACACAACACGCGACACGTGTTTACTTCGCGACAGCAAGCAGTCGACTGATTTTTGGTTATGGTTGTATTAGCGCTGCCAACCGTAAATGCAAGCGTGCGATTGGTCGAATATCTTCAATATTCAGAATGCGGCAATACAAGAAACGTGAAACGTATGATATTCATCTTAAGATTAATTGGAATAAGTAAAAGTGTTTAATGTTAAATACTTAAAGATATTTAAATATTTAATATTAAATATTTAAAAATATTTAATATTAAATGATATTAAAGTACTTAACATCTCTCTTGACTTTTTCTTACATTTCTACAAACATAAGGTGTTCCATGTTAAAAAATATTGGTTGCCCTGAAAAGGGCAGATTGATTGAATAATTTTAATAAATTATAACAAATGTTCGAAATGGCCTCCATCCATTCTAACGCAGGCTCTCATGCGTTTCAATAAATTTGATTTCACATTTTCCATCATATCTTCGTCGATGGACCATACAGCGTATCGGAATTTTGTTTCCAAATCTTCTCAGTCTTCGGGAAGCGTTTTATACATTAATTCTTTGCAATATCTCCAAAAGAAAAAATCTAATGGATTAAGGTCCGGGGATCTTGCAGGCCAACGTATCGGGCCGTATCGACCCATCCAACGTTGTGGAAAATGCTCGTTTAAATAATTTGTTACAATTTTAGCATTGTGCGGCCCAGCACCGTCCTGATGAAATATTAATTTGTTTCTTTCGATTAATGGAACTTCTTCTAAAAATTCTGGAAGATTTTCTTGCAAAAATTCCAAATATGTTGCGCCAGTTAAAATGTCTGGGAGGATAACAGGACCTAGTATTTTAGTTCCCATTATTCCAGCCCAGACATTCAGCTTCCAACGAACTTGAAAGTTCCTGACTCGTGTAGCTTTGGGATTTTCGTCGTATGAATGCATATTATGCGAATTAAATATTCCTTCTCATGTGAATAACGATTCATCGCTAAATATCACACGAGAAGGAAAACTGGGATTTCAATTTGTCCTCCTCAGAAAATTTTCACAAAATACTCTTCTTAGAGGATAATCTTCAGGTAGTAAATGTTGAACACGCGTGTAATGATATGCGTGGAACTTTTCTTCCCGTAACGTTCTCTGTACAGTAGAATATGATAAGCCATGTTCTCGAGCAACGGTCCAAATACTCGTTTCGGGTTGTTGTTCGAAAGTATGGATAATTGTCTGTGTATTCCGCGAGCCGCGAAATCCGCGTGAGCCGTGATTCGCCGAGGGGGTCGCGGAGGGGGACTGGACCCCCGCGAAGATCGTATAAATCAATGTTCGATCGATATGCACGTCACTCGCCTTCTGTTATCAGAAACGTCAAGACGACAAGATACAAGATGGCAAGCTATACAAATGCAGAATATTACAACATGTTAATGGCACTCGGTGAGTGCCACGGGAATTGTAACTTGTAAATTATTTAAACGAGCATTTTCCACAACGTTGGATGGGTCGATACGGCCCGATACGTTGGCCTGCAAGATCCCCGGACCTTAATCCATTAGATTTTTTCTTTTGGAGATATTGCAAAGAATTAATGTATAAAACGCTTCCCGAAGACCGAGAAGATTTGGAAACAAAATTCCGATACGCTGTATGGTCCATCGACGAAGATATGATGGAAAATGTGAAATCAAATTTATTGAAACGCATGAGAGCCTGCGTTAGAATGGATGGAGGCCACTTCGAACATTTGTTATAATTTATTAAAATTATTCAATCAATCTGCCCTTTTCAGGGCAACCAATATTTTTTAACATGGAACACCTTATGTTTGTAGAAATGTAAGAAAAAGTCAAGAGAGATGTTAAGTACTTTAATATCATTTAATATTAAATATTTTTAAATATTTAATATTAAATATTTAAATATCTTTAAGTATTTAACATTAAACACTTTTACTTATTCCAATTAATTTTAAGATGAATATCATACGTTTCACGTTTCTTGTATTACCGCATTCTGAATATTGAAGATATTCGACCAATCGCACGCTTGCATTTACGGTTGGCAGCGCTAATACAACCATAACCAAAAATCAGTCGACTGCTTGCTGTCGCGAAGTAAACACGTGTCGCGTGTTGTGTATCGTGTGTATTTCTTTGAGTGATTTCTTTTCCGTCAAATAATTACTCGGTGATCGACAGTGATTAGTGATTGAGTGAGTGAAACGTAAATTTATAAAAGAAAAATATTTTGCGTGTGATTACTCAGCTGTGGATTATCAGTGGGAACGCGATTTAATATTTATAAAAAGTTGTGGAAGTCACAAGAAATACGATCCATCCATCTCTCTCAAGGAACTACAGGAAATAACACGAAGTCATCGCATCTCTACAGGTAAGTGATTGAAAAAAATGTCGTATTCCTGATTCAATTCTGACACTTACATTTCTTTGCAAAATTATCTCTTAAGCTTAGTTTCTTAATTACAAAAATAAATAGTAGTGAGTGAGCAAGAGTGAGAATAAATCAGAGTGAGAGTGAGTGAGTGAGAGAGAGAGCGAGAATGTGTCATGTGTATCGATACGTAAAGCAATGGGCTAAGGCTTAGGCGCCCCACGTAATAGACGGAGAGCTGGCTACATGGGGTGCGACATGCCTCGGTGCATGAAATATTTAACCTGGAAAAGGTTCGATTGCTGCCAGCAAAGCGAAAGCCCGACCGTCAGAAGGCGCGCTGGAAGCTAAGTGCGTGGGCGGACAATCAAACGTGTAAATTTTCCAACTAAAAAAACTGTCGATGTGCACGGCTGAAAATTTACATAGATATCGAGGATCATGAGAAAAAGCAGTAAAAAAATTGTCAGAAGGGTAAGCGGAAGCTAAAAGGTTGTCAGAAGCTGCCAAAGTTGCGAAAAATATCGGAAAATTTACATTTTAAAGAAAACTTCTGACAATTTAAATTTACACTGTTTACGTATAGAGCAAAGTATATGCAAAGTGTCAGAAGTTAAAGTAGAAGAGATTATGACAAAATCGGGTGCAAAGTGCAAGAGCGTATTTCGGCGCGCGGCGCAGCATCGAGCGCTTTTCTTTTGATTTTCACACCGTACATATTTTAGAGCATTTCTGACAATTTACCTGATTAATTAAGGGGAACTTGAGAAAATATTATTAAAATGTCAGAAGTCAATGAAGAAGAATTCATAAATTTAATTAATAATTTATTGTAACGTTTGCAACATTCTGCGTGATTTTTATTATGTTTAAACAAAGCATATTGAAACGTTTAAATATAAGTGAAAACTAAATGTTTGGATTCTCTAATAATTTCCTTTTCATGATCATAACTTTAATTTGTGAGTTTTGAGTCTTTTTACTAAATTTTTAGTAATCTTTATTATTTTAGTTTTTTAAATATTTTATCTCTGATGTTAACTTTGTTTGCGCTTGTATATTTTTTCGCTTTAATTTTTTCAACACTTTTCGATCTTTCGCTTTGAAATGACGGTTTGTTATTTGAAAAGAGAAACCAAGGGCAGGAGGAAGCACACTTTCGTAGGGGATCGAGCCAGTTTGGCTTGTAACTCGGAGCCTACAACATCGCAGATTTAGTTTCTGATTTTAATTTTGTACTTCAAAACGGCAAAATGAGTTCTAAGCTGACATGTGTTTTTAAGTGTAAAGCAGTTTCCGGTAAAATTATGAAATTTACCGAAGAAAATTTGCAGCAGTGCCGCGAAAAGCTTCGTATTCGTATTGCATTAAATATGAAATATAGTGACATCGTTTTTCCTGATTGTGTGGACGATGTTCACGGATATCACTCCGGTTGTCGAAAAAATTTCTTGGCAATCCCGAAAAAATATATTGAAAAATACGAAGAGCTTCAAAACACGTCCACTGAAGAAAATGCTAATCTTGCTTTAGTTGATGCAGCTTCGACATCGTTTGCAAGTGTCTCAGGTAATTTAAATTTTTACAGTAACTGTTTATATTATGTATAAATAATTTGGTATAAAAATTAAATGTATTTTTTACAATACATATAGTTTTTGTCTTTCACGAGCCACAAAATTAACCAAAACAATACAATAAAATTTCAAATAAATTAAGTTTATTCTAGGTCATACGCAGTTACAACGTTTCGGCTTACAAAGAAATCTTCAGTGACACTAATTTTTGCCCTAACAACATCAGACATTAGATAAAAATAATAAACGATGACAAATCAAGTTCGTGGTGATACTTATGTTCAGGTGAAAACAACGCTGAGTTCGTCCCCGCAGGTTATTGACCTATCTCTCCAACTGTCCAACTAGATAGTTTAATTATTAATTTATTTGAAATTTTATTGTATTGTATTATTTATTTCCTGAGTTTTATTGTATTGTTTCGGTTAATTTTGTGGTTTAAAGGCAATTTCCTACTATATTTATTTTGAATACAGACGAGTATTATTACTATTAAGTTTTTACAATACAGTTTTAATTATTTAAATATTTATAAAACTATTACTAAAGATTTTTGAACTATCACGATACGTAGAAATTTATATGTTATATAATTTCAGATACCGCCAATATTGAACAAGGGAAAGAATCCACGCAATCTACATCGTCTGTTGATCTTGAAGAGGATAGAGCAAGTGGCAAGCAGGCATCAAGTGTGCGAGAAGAAGCGAGCGACAACGATGAAGCGAATGGCGACGATAGCGTATATAATCAGGAAAGTGGCGAACGAATTTGTTTTTTTTGCAATAAAAGCCGGAAAGTGTATAATTATCGGGCGGTACCTCTTCACTCATCAGTGGTCGAAAAATTGAGAAACGATATTTTTGCAATTGCGAATGAATGTGGAGATTGCGAAATGGAGAGCAAATTAGAAGCTGTAGGCGTAAATGGGACAATTTACTATCATAACCCGTGCAAAACCATGTATTTTAAGAAAAATACTATGAAACCTGCAACTGATACCGATTGGCATAAAAAACAAAAATTTCATGAATTAACGTACGCGGATATTTGCGGATTTGTCGAGAAAAATATTATAAACAACAAAGAATGCCATTTATTGCAATTTTTAACAGATTGTTATAATCAAATTCTTGAGAAATATTATGTTCAAGAATTTGCATCTTTTGACGTTAAATATACTTCTCAACATCTTCTGGAAAAATTAGAAAAAACTTTTAACGACAAAATCCAAGTAATGTTAATTCAAAATAGAAAAGCTATCGCTCCTAGACATGGCTGCGTTATTGATGACGAAACTTTGTCTCGATTGGAAGATTTTGAATTGCTATCACGCGCTGCAATGCTATTGAGAAAAAAAATTTTATTAATTGCGAAAAAACCACTGCCAACAACTTTAAAACTCAGCGACATTATTGCTGGGGAATGTGAAATTCCGAAAGAACTCGAGGATTTCATGCGAAATCTTTTGTGCGGTATCGATTCGAGAACACTAAAAAGTTCCGATTGCGCGCGTAAAGTAAACTCTATTTCGCAAGATATTATTTATGCAATACATCACGGAAGAATGAAAACCTCGAAACATATGACTCTCGGAATGACGCTTAAAAGCATAACAAGTAGTCGAAAAGTCGTTGATCTCATGAATAGGTTTGGGCATTGTTGTAGTTACAATGTTGTCGAGGAGTTTGAGACAGAAGCTACGTCTTCTGTATGCAATGCATTCAATGTTTCTCCTGAGGATGCTATACTAGTTCCAAATTATTGTACAGGTGTTGCGTTTGATAATTTTGATCGGTTTGTTGAAACGACAAGTGGCAAAGATACGTTGCATGATACGGTCGGTATTTTTTACCAAAATATTTGCGAGATCGATAGCTCTGCATTGAACGAAAGTCAGGAAAGTACAAACACTGAAGAATATCAATCAGCTGCTAAAAGAAGAAGAAGCTTAGATCCTATTATGCCCGAATTGCAACAGTACACTAAAAAACCTGTATTTCGCGAAAAATTATTACCCATTGATAGCGGTTTACGTGTAGTATCAGCCGGTAAATATGATTTTTATAAACAATTAGATATTGCATGGGTTTTATCGCATTACTGTAAAGTACCGAATACTCCGATGTGGGTTGGATTTAATCATAACATTATTCAAGATAACAGTGCCAAGCAAAAAATCTCGTATCTGACGCCGATCAATGCATCGCCCACGAACCCCTCTGTCGTGTACGAAACGATGAGACGAAGTCAACAGATTGCTAGAGAGTGTCAACAAACTTACATGCAAGTTACATATGATTTAGCGATTACGAAAATCGCTTATCAAATTCAATCTGTGGAAAAACCGAATTTTGATGACCTTTTTATACATATGGGTGCTTTTCACACAATGATGTCCTATTTTAAGGCCTTAGGAAAATTCATCGACGAGTGCGGATTAACTCATATGATGGTCGAAAGCAATTTGTTAGCTAGTGGCTCGGTAAACGGTTTTATAAGCGGCAAGCATTTCAATCGATGCAAACGATTACATCCATTTCCTTAGCTTTACAAGTTTTACATATTCAGAAATTCCTTAAAACCAATCAACTATTTCCGAAAATGTAATAGATTATTTAATAAAAATGCAGTCAGAAAAGTTATCTAGTGATGAATTGACCGATACAGAGCTTTTAGCAATCATTCAAAAGTATTCAGAATTCAAACTAGACACACTAAATAGAATGTATGGAAAGACAGCGCAGTATTATGTAATGTACATAGAATTTGTTAATTATTATTTAATGTTTACAAGAAGCATTCGCGTAGGAGACTTTGATCTATACAAATTTATAATTCCTAAGTTATGCAATTTGTTCTTTATGTTTAATCAAAATAATTATGCACGTTGGCTCTTAAAGTATTATGATGATTTGTTGACAGTCGAGCAAAAGCATCCGCAACTTGCCGAAGAGTTTAAAAGAGGAATGTTTGGGATAAAGAGAACGTCTAATTCTTTTTCGCGCGTGCCAGTAGATTTAACACTAGAACAAACCGTAAATGCCGATGCAGCGAGAAGATTAACGGGAATAACGCATTTTACTAATTCGATAAGTGCTCGACAACGATGGGCAAGGAGTCATGGCTTAAGATCGACAATAATTTCGTATGTATTTGACCTTAGCGGATTAAAAAAAATTCAAGATGCGACCTCTAGTTTGGAAAAAAATCAAATAATAAAAGATTCTGCTCATTTACTTAAATTTATTAATGTAATGAACAAAAATGTGAATCCTTTCGATAGCATTGAAATGAGCAATGATTTATTATATAATATAAAAACTGGTCGCTGTGCGCCTGAAGCCGTGGCTGATTTTCTTCTTAATGTTGAAAAAAAAGGACAGGAACTGCGAGACAAATTTCTTTCCGAGTGCGCACAAGATGATCGCAGATTTGAAACTGTTATAAAGCAGAATAAAATAATGAATTTTACAACTTGTAATAAAAAGCAAAAAATAACAATCAACCATAAAGTACAAGAAGTTCGCATGCAACGCGATTTATTCGGCCGACTGTTAGGAATTTCGATGGAAGGGGCGACAGATATAGAAAAAATGTTTTCGTTCCCGATGACTCCGATACCAACTTCATTATGTCATTTAGATGGCATGATTTGCAAAACCGAAAAATCGGCTATGATGAAAATTTTGCGAAATGACAGTGCTCTACCGAACCATATCGATGTTGTAATTGTTGATGGTTTTTTTTTAATTCACTCAATGAAAGATGTGCCGCAATCGTTCGGCAATATTTCAAAAAAAATTTTGCAAATTCTTGCAAGCTATGATGCTTCATGTGTGCATGTAGTATTTGATCGCTACTGGTCGCCGTCTATAAAAGACTACGAACGTTCGTTAAGGGGAGGTTCTGACAGTACTCATGAGTACGTTATCTCTGGTCCGGACCAAGCTAGGACACATGATTTTGCTAAAGAACTGAGGAATGACAGATTTAAAGAAGCTCTTGTCCTTTTCCTCATTTCACATTGGCAAAGTAACGATGTAGCCGCTTTTATAGGCAATAAGACTATTTCATTAAATTTTATTAATTGTTATTCATTCAGCGTCGTTAATGGTAATGTTGTCAAAACGGAGAAATTAGATTTTTTTTGTCCTTCGCACGAAGAGGCCGACACTAGAATTATTTATCATGCGTCTAAAATAAATTCAGGTTCAACTGTTGTCGTAAAGTGCTCTGACACAGATATTGTTATTATTATGTTAGGTAATTTGCATAAAATAAAAGCAAAAATTTATATTGAATGTGGCGTTTCAAGAAGTCGGCATATTATAGATGTAAATGCACTTCATGAACTTTTAGGATTAGATTTGTGCAAAGCATTGCCGGGATTTCATGCATTTACCGGTTGCGATTATAATCCCGCATTTTTTAAGAAAGGTAAAAAGCGCCCATTTCAAATACTCGCAAAAAACAAGGAGTTTCAGCAAGCGTTCGCTAGTTTAGGAGATACGGGGATCGATATAGACAATACTTTTGCAAAAATAGAGGCATTCGTTTGCAGTATGTACGGATATGAGACACAAAAAAAAATCAATAACGTCAGATATCGAATGTTCCTCCGAAATTATAAAGTTAAAAATACTGATGAAGCCTTTTTAAAAGCAAATTTGAAAAACTTTGACGCTTCCTGCTTGCCACCTTGCTACACCGAGCTTCTACAGCAAATGAGAAGGGCACACTATATTGCACACTTGTGGAATAAGGCAACATTACGGGATCCAATTGAATTTGAGCCCGAAACATCAGGATGGACCTTAACTAATAGCAAATATGAATTTCTATGGTTTGAAGGCCCACAGTTGCCACCATCAGTAAAAGATGTCATTTTGGATAATCAGGATTCGGAAGGTAATTTTTGATTTGCGACTCTTCATGGTATATATGATTTATTTAGTTTATTTAAATATTTATTATTTTCAGTTGATGACGAGGAGTCTAAGTATGATAGCGATGAAGATTCGGAAAATGAAGAACATGCACAACATACAGAATATGAAACCGATTGATTATTTTAATATTTGCTACGAATAAAATTTATTTTTTTCTTATAAAAATTAATATCTTTTGAGTTGACTTCTGACATTTTAATAATATTTTCTCAAGTTCCCCTTAATTAATCAGGTAAATTGTCAGAAATGCTCTAAAATATGTACGGTGTGAAAATCAAAAGAAAAGCGCTCGATGCTGCGCCGCGCGCCGAAATACGCTCTTGCACTTTGCACCCGATTTTGTCATAATCTCTTCTACTTTAACTTCTGACACTTTGCATATACTTTGCTCTATACGTAAACAGTGTAAATTTAAATTGTCAGAAGTTTTCTTTAAAATGTAAATTTTCCGATATTTTTCGCAACTTTGGCAGCTTCTGACAACCTTTTAGCTTCCGCTTACCCTTCTGACAATTTTTTTACTGCTTTTTCTCATGATCTTCGATATCTATGTAAATTTTCAGCCGTGCACATCGACAGTTTTTTTAGTTGGAAAATTTACACGTTTGATTGTCCGCCCACGCACTTAGCTTCCAGCGCGCCTTCTGACGGTCGGGCTTTCGCTTTGCTGGCAGCAATCGAACCTTTTCCAGGTAAAATATTTCATGCACCGAGGCATGTCGCACCCCATGTAGCCAGCTCTTAGACTATAATCACCTGCGTCGGACGGTGAGTTGCGTCGCCCCTGTCTACCTTCCGTACTCTTTCTGTAATTCGTTAACTATTTCTCTTTATAATTCAAAAACTAAGCTTCGGAGAAAATTTTGGTAAAGGAAAAATCATCTCAGAATTGACTCAGGAATATGACATTTCAATCTGCAGGGGTTGTTCTGAATTACCCTGTATATACATTCTGTCAAAAAAGTACCGGGAATTGATTATTTAAAAAGCCCGCTTAAAGGGATTGTCAAAATTCTTTTTGTTGCTAAGTTGGCACAACTGTCCTCCTGACGTGAAGTTTGAGCGCGATCTGTCATTTAGTTTGTTTACAGTGCTCGATTTTATCAGTTCATCTCAAGTGTGTTTTGCGATTTTTACAATGGATAAAAATATCGAACAAAGAATTTGTCTCAAATTTTGTATTGCAAATAGAATTTCGTGTGCCGAATCGCTGAAAATGTTACAGAAGGCTTACGGTGAATCGACTTTATCAAAAACACGTGCATACAGTGCATTCAAAAGCGGTCAAGATGTGGTGGAAGATTTGCCTCGCTCTGGTCGGCCATCAACGTCTTCAGCTAAAGTTAACATCAATAAAGTGAAGGAAATGGTGACGGAAAATCGTCATTTAAATTTGAGAGAGATAGCCGCTGAACTTTCTGTGTCTCACGAATCAATTCGTACCATTGTACACGATTGTTTGAGCATGAAACGCGTTGCCGCTCGACTAGTTCCGAAAGATCTGAATTTTCTTCTTCATTGTGAACGAATTTCTCGTCAAAAACTCAACAAATATCATCGAATAATCACCGTATTTACCTGATATGGCTCCGGCTGACTTTTTTCTCTTTCCAAAACTCAAATTACCACTTCGAGGCACCCGTTTTCAGTCGAAAGAAGACATAACAGAGAATTCGCGGCGAGAACTGAAGTCGATTCCGGAAAATGCGTTTAAAAAATGTTTTGATGATTGGATTATTCATTGGCATAAGTGTGTTATTTCGGAAGGGGCCTACTTTGAAGGCGATACAATAAATTTGAATGAATAATAAATATTTTGAGTTTTATTGACCAATTCCCGGTACTTTTTTGACAGAATGTATATATATATGTATATACAGGGTGTCCCTAAATTCGCGCCCACGGAGTACAAGTCAAGATTCATACTAGTCAAGAATTTGATACAAGTGAGCGAAGCGCGCGCGCCGGCCCTGAGCGCCACTTACACCAGAACGCCTACTGGTTTACTTCAACCTGCTCTCCTTCAAAAACTACTTATCGCACGCAATTTTGCTAAAGGAAAAAGTTATTTCTTTTGGCCTAAAATATCACGCCTTGTACTCCGTGGGCGCGAATTTAGAGACACCCTGTATATATACATATATATACATGAAATTTTATGTGCGTTTAGTTTATTAAATTAATAACTCTAAAAATTTAAAATTTCCACTCTCATAATTGCTCTAATTTTAATTTTGATACTCTACCTATTGTCATTCTAATAAACCAAATTTATAAAAATTGACTCTTAAAATAGAATGACATTACTCTTATTATTCTCTAAACTTTACGTCACAAAGATTTAATTTTCTCTATATGTAATTTAAAATTAAATTATATAAGGTGAACCCGGAACTCATCACCCCATCTTCCCAGTCTCCCCATCCTCCAACGCGCGACGAGACAAGGAACACACTTATCTCACTGAGACAAAAATCTCACAATCACGCATCGGAAAGGTAAAGAAATACTTAGGCGAAAATGTCCCTTCATTTAATCAAGTAACATCTAATATTGTGAGTGGCCACACTCTATATTATCTATATACATGTATATACAGGGTGTCTGAAACATTTTGGAAAAGCCGAAGAGTGCAGATAGAATAGGTCAAAATAGAAGAATTGTCACGTATTATTTTGTAATTTTTACAATATTTATTTCGTAATTAATTATAACGTACAAGCCAATGAGTGCACGGGAAACCGGTAGGCGGGACTCTATAGAGATGTCACATGAAAGATGGGTGTCGATGTAAAAGAAAAATGGCTTACTTCTTAGCAACGAGTAACAACTGTATAACAACTGATTTTGAGAGGCGGAGTTACGAGCGCCGTATGACAGCGCCGTGACTTTATGACGTGAAATTATTACGTGACTCTGCGTGGCAAATAAATGAGCAGGCGCTATCATTTCCTCACCACCTTGTGGTAGATAGCATGGTACGTTTTTTTTATAGTGGTATCCCCAGTAGGCCTAATCCACTCTCATTATTTAAAATTGTTCAAAGTGCCGTCCTCTCTCTCGTAGACAGAGTTCGGCCCTTCGAATATCGCGCGTAGCGTTGTACACCATTTCTGGCGTAATGGTATCGAAGGCCGCAACAATAGCTTCACGTACCTCGTTTTCTCTACGCCGGTGTTCTACCAGATTTTTTATATGCCCCCCACACAAAAAATCTAAGATGTTTAAGTCTGGTGACCGTGCCGGCCAGGTGATCGGACCGCCACGGCTCATACACCTACCTGGATAATGCGCGTCTAAAAAATCGCGTACACGCCGGCAGAAGTGTGCAGGAGCTCCGTCGTGCTGGAAAATCAGCTGTGTCTGCATATGAAGAAGCACATCGGCGAGAAGCACTGGCAACTCGTTGCTTATAAAATCCGCGTATATTTCGCCATTCAAACGCGGCGGGAGGAGATACGGACCGATAGTACACGCACACGCTGATAATGGTACGGGTGCAAAGCGTTCACACGTAAAGTGCAATGCACCGCGTACCGCGAGAGTCCTAGGTCGCGCGTTGTGCGACGCACGCTCATCCCCGGGTCTTCCTCGAATCTGTCGAGGATCCTCTCCTCGTCTCGAACGCACTAGATAACGCACTAATAACGCACTAGACCATCAGCTGGTCCACGGTTGTGCACCAAACACCCACTTTCACGTAACTTTTGCACTGCACTTAAGATAACACGTCCCGACGGATGTCGTGCACGAACGAGGAATCGATCCGCGTAAATACGAGCTGCGAGATGCGCATTTTCGCCCGCTAGCCCAAAGACAATTATCATGTCCGTGTACTCCTGTGGAGTAAATCTCATTTTTGTTGCGAATGAGCACCACGCGCATGCAAATATTTCACGCGACTGCAGACGTCGTGTCCGTCGGATACACGCAGCGGATGAAAAAGGAGATAACGATCATAGACAAAAGATGATCGCTTATGATCGCTGTTTGTCTGATCCGACGGACACGACGTCTGCAGTCGCGTGAAATATTTGCATGCGCGTGGTGCTCATTTGCAACAAAAATGAGATTTACTCCACAGGAGTACACGGACATGATAATTGTCTTTGGGCTAGCGGGCGAAAATGCGCATCTCGCAGCTCGTATTTACGCGGATCGATTCCTCGCACGTGCACGACATCCGGGACGTGCATTATCTTAAGTGCAGTGCAAAAGTTACGTGAAAGTGGGTGTTTGGTGCACAACCGTGGACCAGCTGATGGTCTAGTGCGTTATTAGTGCGTGTATCGTCGAGAACCGCACCTTTTTAGAGAGATTCCCCAGTTTCGCGTCAGGATGGGAAGGGAATTAAATATATAGCCGTTAATTTGAGCCAAGATATATCAATCTTTATTCGGCTCGTGGGGAAAAGCCTTGCGGCATAAAAACCCCAATTGAAGTGTGTGTATGTGTGATATGTGGAAGAACGTGTATATGAAACGAATGAACGATCGTAGATCGTGTCGATAACCAGGTTATCGCGGGGCCCCGTTGCGTATGCGATAATTAGGCGTCTCCCATTTTCGTGTAGAGACTACGATCAGGTTTAGAGTCCCCCGTGTTCGTGTAGAGACTATGAGAATATCTCACGTATGGCCCGAGGGCTCGTTTCGAGCCTTCGCTCACGTTTATGATAATTATTCGTTTAGTTAACGTTTATTATTCGCGTTGTTAATGTGGGACCATGACGTCCACAAGAGAATCTATTCGATCACACCCGCACTGTGTTCACACGAATTAATCGAATTAATAGAGAGAAGCTGTTGAAGCGAAAAACTCGCGCACTACTATCACGCACCAATTCGAAACCCAAGAAACCGAAGAAGCCGAAGCCCTCAAAATAGCTGTCGACCTCTTATATACTCGATCCGGCGGCTCGCGCCGCCGCTCTCCGAAAGTTCACGACGATAGCGCGCGGTCGCGATCGTCACCGAACCCGGGACGCGCGAAATTCTACCTATTTAAACCATTACTTCGTATCATGAATTACCAAGGCGGCAGACAAAAAAAATAAACGCGCTTCTGCTAAATAACAAAGAAAATTTACATTCTCGTTCCGCCAAAAGAAAGCATATAACTATGTAAAATAAAAATATCTAATTAATCTGTGGAACAGTGCGTTATCTAGTGCGTTCGAGACGAGGAGAGGATCCTCGACAGATTCGAGGAAGACCCGGGGATGAGCGTGCGTCGCACAGCGCGCGACCTAGGACTCTCGCGGTACGCGGTGCATTGCACTTTACGTGTGAACGCTTTGCACCCGTACCATTATCAGCGTGTGCGTGTACTATCGGTCCGTATCTCCTCCCGCCGCGTTTGAATGGCGAAATATACGCGGATTTTATAAGCAACGAGTTGCCAGTGCTTCTCGCCGAAGTGCTTCTTCATATGCAGACACAGCTAATTTTCCAGCACGACGGAACTCCTGCACACTTCTGCCGGCGTGTACGCGATTTTTTAGACGCGCATTATCCAGGTAGGTGTATGAGCCGTGGCGGTCCGATCACCTGGCCGGCACGGTCACCAGACTTAAACATCTTAGATTTTTTGTGTGGGGGGCATATAAAAAATCTGGTAGAACACCGGCGTAGAGAAAACGAGGTACGTGAAGCTATTGTTGCGGCCTTCGATACCATTACGCCAGAAATGGTGTACAACGCTACGCGCGATATTCGAAGGGCCGAACTCTGTCTACGAGAGAGAGGACGGCACTTTGAACAATTTTAAATAATGAGAGTGGATTAGGCCTACTGGGGATACCACTATAAAAAAAACGCACCATGCTATCTACCACAAGGTGGTGAGGAAATGATAGCGCCTGCTCATTTATTCGCCACGCAGAGCCACGTGATAATTTCACGTCATAAAGTCACGGCGCTGTCATACGGCGCTCGTAACTCCGCCTCTCAAAATCAGTTGTTATACAGTTGTTACTCGTTGCTAAGAAGTAAGCCATTTTTCTTTTACATCGACACCCATCTTTCATGTGACATCTCTATAGAGTCCCGCCTACCGGTTTCCCGTGCACTTATTGGCTTGTACGTTATAATTAATTACGAAATAAATATTGTAAAAATTACAAAATAATACGTGACAATCCTTCTATTTTGACCTATTCTATCTGCACTCTTCGGCTTTTCCAAAATGTTTCAGACACCCTGTATATATATATTGTTGCGCTCTCTCGCACAACTGTCACACACTCACTCGCGATTCGCGGCACTCACACGGGAAAGGAAGAACAGAGGGAATGTAATTAAACGAACGGTTTATTCAAGAGAAATCTTTACAAACGTTTTCGCGGCTTGACAGCTCGTAAACAACTCTTCTGGCAACGCATCAACAAGCGTCGCCAGGGAACGAGATTCATTCTCCGGTACGCATCTTCACTGCGTACCGGGTGACCAGGCGCGGGCACAACACTGCTCCCTTTCTTTTTAGATTGTCGCCCCGACAATCCTTGAGGGGCAGAAGAAGATCCTTTTCTCCCAACCGGCTCCAGGGAGACGCAGCCTCGCGATCTTCTTCCAACCGGCTCCAGGGAGACGCAGCCTTGAATACCTCTTCCAACCAACTCTAGGGTGGCTCAACTCTCCTCATGGGTACGAGTTGGCCCCCAACCGGCTCCAGGAAGATGCAGCCTCGGATTCCTCTTCCAACTGGCTCCAGGGTGGCTCAACCCTCCTCTCGGGCATCGAGTTGGCCCCCAGCCAGCTTCCAGGAAGACGCAGTCCAGGGTCCTTCTCCCAACCGGCTCCAGGGTGACCCTCCCTCGCGGGCACTGGGTTGGCCCCCAACCGGCTTCCAGGGAGATGCTGAGTCTTCTTCCCCGTTGGGTCCCGATTTTGATCTTGATCTTGGTCAGGTCTTGAGTCTTCCTCGAATCTTGAATCTTGATCTTGAGTCTTCTTCCTTGTATTTAATCTTCTTTCTTCGGACAAGGGGGGTGACTTTTGCCCTGTGGCACCAACGTCCCGCAGACTCCCCTAGTCCCTGCCTCGGCATTCGCCCTAAGTCCCACGGAAAAAACCACAGGATAAAACCCGTTGGCGAGGCAGTCTTCTTTTCAAAAAAAGTTAAAAGTTAACAGGAAAAGGCAGGAAGAAAGGCCAGCTCCGAATTCCAGGAACATCCTCTCTCCCCAGCCGGTCCCACTCGGCTTCGAGCCTCGCACCTTCTTTTCCTAAAAGAGAACACAAAACGCAGTAACTAGGAACAAAACATAAAAACATAACTTTCCTGACGGGTTCCGATCTAATTCCTTTCAGGGGGATTCCCCCCTTCGCGGTTCTCCCCCCCAGCGAATTTCTTCCCGCGAAATTCGAGTTCGGCTTCTTTAGAAGCAAATCTTCGCGGCTCTCCCCCAAAATGACCTTTGCGGCCTTTGCTCGCTCGATGGTTGTCCTCAGAGAG
This sequence comes from Crematogaster levior, assembly GCA_901521435.1. NCBI lineage: Eukaryota > Metazoa > Arthropoda > Insecta > Hymenoptera > Formicidae > Crematogaster > Crematogaster levior. The sequence continues at coordinate 24,785 of CABEGB010000308.1, forward strand.
GAGATCCCCTCGAGTTGGAGAGTTCTCTTTACGAAACCGTCGGAGAGCGCCAAAATAAATTGCGCGCACGCTATTTTCTCGCTCACCGCGTACGGGCACTCAGGGTAGGCGAGACGAGCGAGTCTCTCCAACTCCCCCCCAAGCGCGGCGAAATCTTCTCCGTTCCTCTGTCTTCGCGAACTGCGCATAGCAGCTCTGCGCCGAAAGTGTCTCCCCGAAATGTAACTCGAGACGAGATTTCAACTCGGCAAACTCCAAATTTTCAAGGTCCTGAACGAACTCAAGGACGGAGCGCGCCTTCCCCCGGAAGCTCGACGCGAGGGCGATCGCCTTAAAAGAATCGTCCCAACGATTCGCGTGCGCGACCAGATCAAATTGAACGAGAAACTCCCGCAACGAAGCCGTCCCGTCAAACGTATCGGGCTTAAGTTTAAAACTGGTCTCGGAACGCTCGCCGCTCCCGCACCCCGGAACTCGCCCCGAATCCGCGTGCCTCGCGCTTCCGCTCTCGCTCGCAAGAACGCAACCCGCGCCCGCACGCCCCGCATCACCGCCCTCGCTCGCAAGAACGCAACCCGCGTCCGCACGCCCCGCGTCACCGCTCTCGCTCGCAAGAACGCAACCCGCGTCCGCACGCCCCGCGTCACCGCCCTCGCGTGGATTTAAATTTCTAAAATCGGAAAGACTTAGCTGGTTCCGCAGTGTCCGCAGCTCCTCGTCCAGCTGCCGCAACCGCTCCGCAAACTCCTCCTCCCTGCGCGCCCGCTCCTCCCGCATCTCCGAGAGAATCTGGGAGAGGGTCGCCGCTTCGGTAGTACCCTCTGTCGTGGCCTCTCGGGCCCTCTTCCTCGTCTGCGGCGGGGAGGAAGTAACCGGGACATCACTGAACGTCGGTAAACGGAAGCGCGTTTGTCCGTGGAAATGCTTCAAGCCGTCCTATCCCGAACGAGCCTCCAAAATGTTGCGCTCTCTCGCACAACTGTCACACACTCACTCGCGATTCGCGGCACTCACGCGGGAAAGAAAGAACACAGGGAATGTAATTAAACGAACGGTTTATTCAAGAGAAATCTTTACAAATGTTTTCGCGGCCTGACAGCTCGTAAACAACTCTCCTGGCAACGCATCAACAAGCGTCGCCAGGGAACGAGACTCAATCTCCGGTACGCATCTTCACTGCGTACCGGGTGACCAGGCGCGGGCGCAACAATATATATATATATATATATACATGTTTACGTCTTTTTATCTGGCTACGTACACGACAGGAATCTACAAGTTCCAAATCAAAACAACCGTCACAAAAGAAATTATGCGTCGAGTGCAGAGGGGAAGAACGGGGGGACATCCGCTCGGTAATACGACATCTCGCGCGCAAGCGAGACAAAAGATTATCGCCTTTGAATTCCCGCTTCCATCTTTACTACGCATTTCTAATTTGGAAATTTCTCTAACTTTCTCTTGAAAAATAAACTTTACGCACTTTCTCTATTTAACTCTTATTTAACTCTATCCCTATCCGTCACACGACTAATAACGACAACTCTAAACATCCAAAGGACCAACATATTTTTATAATTAACTCTACTTCAATATCGCGGTGCTATCAACGGAACGAGGCAACCAGTCGCCATTCCCTTCTAGCAGGGCTGCAAACCGAAATTAAATTACGGTTCGGTTTTGGTTATGGTTCGCTAAGTAAAATGGTTTCGGTTCAAATTTCGGTTTCGGTTTGTTCACCAATTTCAGTTCGGTTCGAACCGGTTTGTGCTGGTTTAAACTGGTTTTTATCAGTTTACAAAGTAAATTACAGAAATCTAAAATGCAATTGAAACTGTAAACTGTAACGTATTTATCTAGTCCCACTTTAGTTGCATTCTTCCCTTACACATATCTGAATTTTAATGAAATTTACATTAAAAAATACTTAACCTTTTTCATACTTTTAAAGTGTACTTCATATTTTGAAATACATAAGCTCTTAAAATGAAATGTATTATTTTTTTATTCATAACTTTTTTTCGTTTCTTACGTTTTTCGGTGCATTGCACCGTACAAACTAATTCATTGTATATATAGATACAAATAATATAGATCCAATTTTGAATAAGAATACATTTTTATAGAAAATAAAACGGGGAATATTGATAAATTTTTTTCAGATTTCCATCTCTCAGTATTAATTACAAAAAATTCATATTAAAGATTTTAATTGTTTATATTGTTTATAACAAATTCCTCTTTACTAAAATCATAATTGACTGACATAGAAATACAATTTATTTCAATACCTTTCAAATGAGCACAGACTCTATTCACAAAATATAAGGAAATGTGACGATGATATAAAAAAGAACGAAATTGATCCTTCCTTCATATTTTATAAATATCAACGCAAGTATATTATATATAAAAGATTGAAACTTGAAATACGAAATCGACTGATTTCATATATAGCGCATAAACACGTTTTCAAAAAAATCTAAATTTTTATTTTTCAAGCCAGTTCAAGTTTGAAAAGAATGTCCCACGCAAATGCGCATGGAGCATTTGCATGAAATTACGCATTTAGACGTTTGAATTTATCCACATATAAAAAGCTTCAAGAGAAATGGCTGCCAGAATACAAGCAAATGCAAGTAATGTTTAATTACATAATACAAAATGTTCCGTAGTTACAAACATTGCAAAAAAATTTTTACTTAGGAGCACAAACCGGTTTTTAACCGGTTTACTGCACCTACAATTTCGGTTTCGGTTTTCGATTACGGTTTTTTGATCAAATCGGTTACGGTTCAAAATTCGGTTACGGTTCGAGTAAAAATACGGTTACGGTTCAGTTTTTGGGTACGGTTTCGGTTCGGTTTGCAGCCCTGCCTTCTAGAATACTATTTTATTGTATAGAAACATTTCGTTTTTCCTATCTTGGCGCTTCTTCTAATGCCAGGTACCTCTAAAGTTAATGGGCTGTTGCCTCTGTGCGATGGCCTGCACCGCTGCTGTTGGTGGTTGCAAGTATAGTTGTTCAAGTATAGTTTGCACACTGAATTTATACACGAGAGTACAATCAAACGCAGTGGACCGCGTGCCCTGGGCCCATAACCTGTTGGATAGTTATGGGCAGGGGACGGGGTACGAACCCAATTAATACACAGATGTGGTTTATAATAATAGTTTAATATTCAAGTCTCTCTAAATATAATTACTTAACACTCTATAATACAAGCTCTAGATAAAACTGATTTCTTTATGGCACAGCAATAGATCACACGTCGCTACAATGAGACACACGCTAATAGAATGGCGCGACGAAGGCGTGCTCACGCTTGTAGAGATAGTAGTGGGGGAAGCGCCACGGCGCTCAAAGTGCCGGCGACAGAGCTATCAAACCCCACAGATTTAAAGATACATATTATATTATAATAGTATTATTAGTATTAAATTGATATTTAATTTAATTCTTCGTGATTGTACACTTCTTTGAGCTAAAATTTTGATTGTCCGAATATATTAACGGTGTACTAATCTGCTAGAAGCGTGAAATGTACATAAAAATTCTCATGAACAATGTTTAGCACAAAGATCTAGCCTGACCGTAATAAATGTCAATTTATTAGGTAATACAATATAAATGGACATTGTACATTATATAAATAAACATTGTACAGAGTGTCTAAAAAATCTATAAACAGTTAAATATTTAAAAATTAAAGCATAAAGATGGAATAAGTTCCGCAAGGCTTATTAGATAAAATCATAAAACAAATTCACAACATAAGCCTTTTCTTGAGCCAAAGTATATGTATATCAGTACAAAATTACCTTTTCAAAAAAAGGTAAAAAAAAGGTGCCAAATGTACGCGCAGATATACGAGATATAATTATGAATAATACTACAAAATTCGTGATATCAATAATACTACAAAATTACCTTTTTAAAAAAAGGCGCCAAGTGTACGTACAAAAACGGACCTCATTACAAAACTATTTGTATATATATATTTACTGTATAACATTTAAATTAAATAAAAAAATATTGCAAAAAATTTGGCGCTGCTATACCAGAAATATTTGTAAGTAACTTAAATGTGTTGTTTAACGTAAACGTTAAAATTTACACAATACACAATACATTTATACATGTACTGTACTATTTGTCTATATATAGGTATTTTTAATATACTTAAAAAGATATGATGTGTCAAAAAATGACACCAAGTAGGAATAAATCTCTCAATTGTTGTGTATATACACATGTATATAGCAGCGCCAAATTTTTTGCAATATTTTTTTATTTAATTTAAATGTTATACAGTAAATATATATATACAAATAGTTTTGTAATGAGGTCCGTTTTTGTACGTACACTTGGCGCCTTTTTTTAAAAAGGTAATTTTGTAGTATTATTGATATCACGAATTTTGTAGTATTATTCATAATTATATCTCGTATATCTGCGCGTACATTTGGCACCTTTTTTTTACCTTTTTTTGAAAAGGTAATTTTGTACTGATATCACGCATTTTGTAGTATTATTTATATTATTTTAAACTATAAAAGAATATATTACATATTATCAATTTTTTCTAAAAGTAAAATATAAATATCTTTAGCGCCTCTAGGCCAGTGCTTTTTTCTAACCTGCGTATCATTATTTTCAATCCAAACGCTAGATGTTCCTTCTCTACACATATTTGTAAAATGACCTTTTTCAATACATTTACTATAGTGAAATATAGCACTCATAACTTTATACAATTGTCCAGCTATTGATATTTTACTTGTAGGGACAGAACATAAACTAAAATTGTGTGGTATCTTCACTAATTTACCATTCTGTAATGAAAATAATACTAAGTGAATAATAACTATCTTTTTCGCCGATATTATTTCATTTTTTATTAAAATATCATTTTTTCCACAATATTCACATGATTTGTCATTTGACTGATTCCAATGTCAAAATGAAATTTTTAATAAATCATTAAGATTATAACTTTTGTTAATAAAAAGAGAAACAAGTACATTATTATCAGTACTAATTTTTGTATTACCACATGACTTGCACCGACTAATAGAAGTAATTTGATGTTCTATTAAATTTCTTATATAATTATATTTCATACAAAGAGCAGTAAGAAATTCGGAAACATCTCGTTTAACACGAATCGTAAAGTACTCTCCTAAATCTTGCCGTATTGCACAAGTATTTATATTATGCATTCCATTTTTATATCGATGCGCTAATGTACTTAAAACATCTAGTTTTTCAGTATTAAGCAATTTATTCCTAATAATACTTGAATGTAATAAAAATTGTAATATTGCATTTGCATAACATGAAAAATATTGTTGCGCCCGCGTCCGGTCATCCGGTACGCAGTGAAGATGCGTACCGGAGGACGTTTCTCGTTCGACGCCTGTTTACGCGTTGCTAGGCGCGTTGTTGTGGACGAGCTGTCAAACCATTACGACGCGCGATTTATTGAACGCATGCAGAGCCACATTGTGGTGGAAAAGCGAAAAGTACATTTCCTCACCCCTACCTCATCACTCCGCTCACCACCAATGTCGATGACGACGTTTCTTAAATGAAAATTTTCAGATCTCAACTTTGCATCGCAATATCTCAGCTTATAGAACACGTAGCCAAAAAAT
>CABEGB010000308.1:31237-76836 GCA_901521435.1 Crematogaster levior
TATAACATGTACGAAGAAGGGAGACAATATTATTTATTTTCATATATGCGTCTTAATGTCAGCAAATTTTTAGTTGTTATATTTTTATTATTATGTTATATTTTTATTATTAGGCAAGCTCCGATTGTAATATCTAAATAGGCTTCATTTAAATGTTCCGAATCTTTTTGTAAATTAATACTCATTTTTTTGTGATCTGATGTAGATCATTTCCGATATTAACCCAATTTTTGATAATTGGACTCTGTATCTAAAATTCCAACATTATCCCAGTCGAATGAATGATTGTATTCTAATATATGTTCTGTGATAACTGAATGTTTAGAGGGATCAAGCTTTATATTAGATCTATGTTCTTTAATTCTTGTTAATTCCTAACTGTCTTTTTGTCTGTCCAACATAGGACGCATCACAATCTTTGTATTGAATTTTGTATATCACATTGTTCTTTTTTCAGTTCTGTCTCTTTTTGGACTTTAATAATATTATTCATCTTATTGATGCATCTCAAACCCACACTCAAATTTGACTTTTTTAGATAAGAGGATATCTTGTTAGTGACATTCTTAATGAAAGGTAATACAGTATATGGTTTTTGATTATTAGAAAGACAATCCATTTGTTGTTTGGTGTCTTTGTTGTTAAGATTGAAACAGTGATTATGGATTCTTTTATGAAGGCAGTTGAAAATTAAGTTTAAAGGATAACCATTGTTTAATAATAAATTGATACACATGTGAATATTTTTGTGGTGGAATTTTGGGTGTGAGAGTAAAATTACAGTTAAATTACAGTTAATACAGTTAATACAGTTAAATTATAGTTAAATTAAAATTACAGTTAAATATCTCGCAAACAATTGTTAAAAAAAAATGTTACAAACAAATGTTATAGACACAATAAGGTTTTAAGAAAGCACAAACACAATGATAGTAATGATAGTATTTATCTAATCTTATTGTTAGATGGCATTGTCAACAATAAAATAAAATTTTAATTTGTATGTTTGAAAATAAAAATCATTATTTTTTTATTATATTTTTGTAGCTCATATCTAGATGTTTTTAAAATGACAATGGAAGCTCGATTTTATTTAGAGGATACTGGAATGACAGTCAAATTTTACTGGGAAAGTGTCTATATTTAAATGAAACTGAAAATGTCAGTGACCATTTTTATTCCGTTTGCTATTATTATTTAGCTCAGGACAACATATTGGAAATGTGCGTGTGCATGTGTGTGCGCGTGTGGTCATTTTTGATATAATAATAAGAGGTTTAATAATAGAGAAACAGATAAAAGAAATGGTAGGAAAGTGACTGCATGCGTGCGTGCGTGCGTGCGGAAAAGAATTAGGGATAGATAAAAACTTTATAGTTTTTTATCAAAGAGAAAACAAGGAAAATGAAAAAAGGAAAAGAAGAATAGATAATTATAAAGAGCTAGAAAAATTATGGGAAACAAAAAATTATGAGAAAAAATTGTAATTATATTACAATTGTAATTATGTATAACAGAATATGGATCAAGGATGACTGGGAGTGAGAAGAAAGAAGGATAAAATAATATTTAAAGAGAATAGCAGGAAAGAAAAAGAGAAGGAAGAACAAATGTGTGGGAAGGTTGAGTAAAAATTAGAATAATGACGATGGTAATAGAATAAAGAAGAGGGGGGTTAAGGAATTATAAAGGGAAGTAGTTAAAGAGGGATAAACGGAGACGGAAGAAAGAAAGGTGACTCGAGAGAAAGTAAAGAGTACGTAAGAATAAGTTTTTAATAAGTATATTCTACAAAGAGTTGAAAAAATAGGATATAATAATATTAAGCGAAATATGGATTCAGGAGTTGAGAGATACAGAAAACGAAAAGAAATACGAGTAGAAAATAGATACACAGATGTGGCACACAGGAGAAATAAAAAGGGCAAAGTGATTGGAAGAATGGTAATGAGCATTAGGAAAAGATTGGTAATAAAAGAGAAAAAAAGGAAAAAGGAATGGAATGGAATAGATAATAATGACGGAAATAAATATAAAAGAAGAAAGCTGGAGGGTGATAAGAAGGAGGAAAAATGTTAAGTGGTAGGATATAAACAAAGGTTAGAAAAAATAAGAAAATGTATGGAGAGAAAAAAAGGATAAGGACAATAACAAGTAAAAATTTTAACATAAGGATAGAAAAGTAGAATGAGAGGGTTAGGGGGAAGATTAGGAAGAGGAGGAGAAGAGAAGATAAAAGGACATGAAAATAAACAGAGAGGGAAAGGAATTCAATTTATCAACAAAAAAAGATACATAATTATGAATAGTGGAATGAGAGAGGACGATGAAGAAGACGAATAGACATACAAAGAAAATTGGTTATTAATTACTGGGGAATGAGAAATCGTGGGAAAGAATTGAGAAGATAGAGATGGGGGACGACATTGATTCACGAAAAAAGAAGTGAAAGTGTCTCCTTACGATTGTGATGAACTTTTAATATGTTATTCTAGACGAAAATAAGAGCATATTTTTTATATGTGATCATTGTTCATATGTATGTGCTTACACACATTTTCCGGAAGTAAGACTGTTTTGAAAAGATGCTTAGAATAAAAGGACTGAAACGGAAGCTGATGAGCAGGCAATACAAAATTAGAGACACTCAGATATTTGTAAAAATATCAATTAACGTTTATTTTAAAGGAATAATATTGTCCTTGAAAACAATTATAAAAGACCTATCTTGAAGGCTAGAATTTAAAATAAAAGCAGGACGAGAACAACTCAGGTCTTTGAACTTAACTTTAAGAGATTAATTAAAATAAAATAACGATATGTTTTCGCACAAGAAAAAGGAAAAAATAAAAGGAATATTCACAAAATCAACTTTCAATACAGAAAAGAGTATATAAAGAGGTACATGAAAATGAAATAAGAAAAGAGTAAGGCTCTGTGTGTGTGTGTCTATGTGTGTGCGTGCGTGCGTGCGTGCGTGCGTGCGTGCGTGCGTGCGTGCGTGAGTGTGTGTGTGTGTGTGATCCATCCTTACAGGCAAGAAATAACTGAGATTTGCCTGAGGACGAGAATTACCCAGATCTGAGGACAAGATTTAGCCTACCAATAAATCCGGTCGCAGAGAGTTTCATAATTGGAGGCCAAAAAAAAAACCTGGCCTCCAATAGTATCCTGACGGCCGAGTCCTTCTCATTAGATCTCTCATGAGAATCTGTCTTCGTTAAGAGATCGCAATCACAGAGAGACCAAATTGAGCCTTGTTACATAGTAGAGTGTTCGCGAAAAGCAGGAGAAAAATAGTAAGTGATCGTTTACTGAGAGGCCCAATTGCAAACAGAAGCTGAGATGGCCGCGAGCCGAGCTAAGCTGTCAATACAGCGCCGCCTATCCGAGAGTGAACGCTCGTTTTTTCGAGAGTAGCGCTCTTTTTCGAACCTTTCCGCCCGCCTTTGTTAACTGCTGTTAACGAATTAATCAAGTTGTAATAGGAAGGGGGCAAAGTTTAACGATTGATCGTTTTAGAGTGGAAGTTCTGAGTACGAATAGTTACGACTCGTGTCTGTCCGTCCTCACCTGGATGAGATTTGATAACGCGACCTAAAGGCCATTTTGACGGAGATATCGTTCGTCTACGACCAGAACGAGAGAGCCCTCTTGGAGGGATGGAAGTGCTCGATTCCACTTGTACATGGCCAGGTAACGCTGCAAGCATTCCTTTGACCATCGAGACTGTCTAACATTTAGCGATTTAATTGCCATCAAGAGAGATGAGAAGTCTTAACTGATTCGAGTGATGGTTCCGGTAAGGGCTGGTGCATTTTCAATAAGAAAGTGTCCAGGAGTTAAGACCCTAAGGTCGTCTGGATCATAGTTTAGAAGACATAAAGGTCGAGAATTGAGAACTGCTTCAATTCTGACAAGAAAGTTGTCGGAAGTGTCCCCCTCCAATTTTGATGAGCTTCTAATATGTTGTTCTCTAGATCAAAATAGGGGACACGTTTTTTTTTATACGTTCCCATACGGCCTTTTAGGGGGTAAAACACCCCTTTGAAAAAAATCGGTTTTTCTCTTTCGGAGCGAGTATCTTCGAAACTAAAAAAGATAGAACAAAAATTCAAACTGAGTATTAAATAACTTGATGAGTACTATAAAATAATGTAAAAAAATTTTTTACTTTTTCTTTTATTTTTCAAAAAGTTTTACTCCTTTAACTTTTTTTTCAAAATTTTGAATTTTTATTTTTACCAAATTAAAGGTTATTTTTTTACGAATTCATCCATGTATATTAAAGTTATGTTGCGTAATATCATTTTCGAGAATTAATTATAAACGCCTCCGTACATACGCTATTTGTGTCGGTCCATGCGCTCGATTCTTCGCGCAACGCGTTTTCCTGTCAAAAGATGACGAATACACTTGGAGGACATATCCATATATAATCACGAAAGTTTTCATCACATATAACACTTGAGCACTTATATAAAACTTCAAATAAGTTTAAAGGTCTGTAAGACGAATAATTTTATCGTTGGAGGAAATATAAAATGCCGTCGCTTTACGAGCATCAGTTTAATACGTAACATCGTACATTGGTAAATATTTCGTTTAACGGACCACTCTTCAATGACCTTGACCTTGACATATGTTGTCAAGGTCATCCTCCTGAGTGACCTTCTGAAGGTTTTAGCCGTCGCTCGTTTTTTATTAAAAAGTTATTAACAAAAAAAGATTTGAAAAATAGCGAATTGGAACACATCCACACGCACACACACACACCCCAACTTTGACATATGTTGTCAAGGTCATCCTCCTGAGTGACCTTCTGAAGATTTTAACTGTCGGTCACTGCTCGTTAAAAAGTTATGAACAAAAGAAGTTTGAAAAATTTGGCACTTATTTCGAATACACATTTACACATTTACCGCCAATGATCAATAAACAAAAGAACTTTCACACATTGTGTGTGTATATGGCATTCCTACTATTGTTAATATTTCTATGACTTTGAAACGGAATCCGAAAGTAAACTAATATACGATAGATTTTCGTACAGATAACATTCTGATAATCTGTCTTAAAATGAAACCTCATTTCGCATTGAAAAGTATACGCGTGGAGGCAGTGTGTTCCGCCCCCCCTACGGGGGGGCTCCACTATCGAAAAACTACACACATAGGTGTGGGTGGAACTTGCTTCGCGTGGAAAGTTTCCACGTGGAGGCAGTGTGTTCCGCCCCCCCTACGGGGGGGCTCCACTACCGAAAAACTACACACATAAGTGTGGGTGGAACTTGCTTCGCGTGGAAAGTTTCCGCGTGGAGGCAGTGTGTTCCGCCCCCCCTACGGGGGGGCTCCACTACCGAAAAACTACACACATAAGTGTGGGTGGAACTTGCTTCGTGTAGAAAGTTTCCACGCAAAGCAAGTTCCACCCACACCTATGTGTGTAGTTTTTCGGTAGTGGAGCCCCCCCGTAGGGGGGGCGGAACACACTGCCTCCACGCGTACACTTTTCAATGCGAAGCAAGTTCCACCCACACTTATGTGTGTAGTTTTTCGGTAGTGGAGCCCCCCCGTAGGGGGGGCGGAACACACTGCCTCCACGTGGAAACTTTCCACGCGAAGCAAGTTCCACCCACACCTATGTGTGTAGTTTTTCGATAGTGGAGCCCCCCCGTAGGGGGGGGCGGAACACACTGCCTCCACGCGTATACTTTTCAATGCGAAATGAGGTTTCATTTTAAGACAGATTATCAGAATGTTATCTGTACGAAAATCTATCGTATATTAGTTTACTTTCGGATTCCGTTTCAAAGTCATAGAAATATTAACAATAGTAGGAATGCCATATACACACACAATGTGGTGAAAGTTCTTTTGTTCATTGATCATTGGCGGTAAATGTGTAAATGTGTATTCGAAATAAGTGCCAAATTTTTCAAACTTCTTTTGTTAATAACTTTTTAATAAAAAACGGCGGCTAAAACCTTCAGAAGGTCACTCAGGAGGATGACCTTGACAACATATGTCAAGGTCAAGGTCATTGAAGGGTGGTCCGTTAAACGAAATATTTACCCGTACATTTTATCGTGTACCCTTAATTAAATTATATGAACTATTAATCGTTGCAGTTTTATAGGTATGTATTTATTATTATAAATATAACAAGTATAATAAAACATTTTACTATTTTTTAATATACATAATTACTATCTGTACGTTGAACATATATGTGTATATCTATATATTTATTATTCATATTATTCATATTTAAGGCAAAATGCGATTCAATCCAAGAAACGTAGTAATGTTGCTGTTTACTGCCACTACTTTTAATATGCCACAAACTCCTTTTACTAATGAAGAAAAAGAAGTGCAACAGAAAATAGAAAATATGCTGCAACAAATGTACGAGGAGAAATTTGAGATTGAAGAAGAAGATTCTCTTGATTTTGAAAATTCCTTTGACCTATCAGAAACACAAGCAATAACAGACGAAGAAGGAAATGAAGACGAAGAAACAACGTATTATGTGAAGGAAATGATATGTATAAATGATAATATTCCAATTGAATACAAAAGAAGTGCTGTTGAGTTTTGGAAACCTGTCGATTCAGATAGGACAAAATCATTTCGGACTGTGAAACATCGATTTTGGAAAGTTACATCGCTACGCCAATTACGAAGATGGGAAGAGCAAGTGAACAAAGGTGGATCTAGATTGCAGAAGTTGAAAGAAATTTCATCATACACATTAAATAAATTCAAAGAAGCTCTTGAAAAAGCAATAATAATTCACGACATTGATATTGTTCGATGGGCCCTCAAAGCGCAGCAGGAAATTAATGTACCAGGATTTACAGCGTCAAAGTCATGGGTAAATAGATTTAAAATGGCACATAATATTGTTTCCCGAAAAGTCACAAAATTTATTACAAAAAAAACTATACAATCAAAAGATTATCTGGAAGCAGAAGGCAATAGGTTCATCGAAAATGTTAAATATCATATTATGCGTTATGGAATTGAAAATATTTATATATTCAGACCAAAGCGGTTTTCAATTAAAATTACATAGTGGTCGTTCTTTAGCAATTGAAGGTACAAAAAAGGTAGAATGCACGGCGCAATCAATATCGGCAACTACACATAGCTACACTATACAACCAACAATTTCAGCCGATGGTAGATTATTATCACCTCTTTTTATTGTTTTAAAAGAACCTACTGGATCATTCGGTCCGAGAGTACAAGAAATAATGTTTAGAGAGAAGAATATTTTTGCTATGGCCTCAAAATCTGGAAAATTAACATCACATCATTTTGAGATTTGGTTAAAAGAAGTTTATTTTCCAAACGTTGGTCCTAAATCAGTTTTATTATTGGATTCTTGGACTGGACATTGCCCAGGCGTAATTGAAAGAAGTAAACCAGAATCTGCAGAAGATTCTGTTTTTCTAACTATACCAGCAGGGACAACGGGTCAAAGACAACCATTAGATGTATACGGTTTTCGTTTATGGAAAAATTTTATAAAATACTTTTCAGACATTGTCATGAAAATAAAAGGATTTAGAAGTTAAACTTCAATCACGAGATGCTATTTTAAAATTACAATCATTAATACATTTCCAATTTTCACCAAGATTTAGAGATTTATTTAAATATGCATGGTATAAAAGCGGTTATATAGAAGAGAGATCAGCACAATTTGAAACGCCAGTTGATTTTTGCTTTAAGAAGAATGTTAAACCGACATGCGATGTTTGCGGTGACATTGCTATAATTACTTGCGCATGGTGTAAAAAGTCTCTTTGTATACAACATTTCTTTCATAACCATCATATGTGTTATAAATTTGACCCTTAATAATATAAATATTAAATACTTATATTAAATATTTATATTATTATTAACTTTATTGTAATATTATATTGTTACACAATTGTTATATGTAATTTCATTAATTGTAATTATGTTATAGTTTCTTAATTGTACTTATAAAATTAATTAAGTAATAAAAAGCATACATGAAATTGAACATAAAATATATATGATTTAAGAAAATAATGATAAAAATAAAAGGATCGCGTGGAAGGAGTGAGTGTTTGCAGTAAGGCGTAATTATAATATGTCAATCCGTCTTATATAAATATTTCATACAATTTAATTAAGGGTACACAATAAAATGTACGATGTTACGTATTAAACTGATGCTCGCAAAGCGACGGCATTTTATATTTCCTCCAACGATAAAATTATTCGTCTTACAGACCTTTAAACTTGTTTTAAGTTTTATATAAGTGCTCAAGCTATATGTGATGAAAACTTTCGTGATTATATATGGATATGTCCTCCAAGTGTATTCGTCATCTTTTGATTACAGGAAAACGCGTTGCGCGAAGAATCGAGCGCATGGACCGACACAAATAGCGTATGTACGGAGGCGTTTATAATTAATTCTCGAAAATGATATTACGCAACATAACTTTAATATACATGAATGAATTCGTAAAAAAATAACCTTTAATTTGGTAAAAATAAAAATTCAAAATTTTGAAAAAAAAGTTAAAGGAGTAAAACTTTTTGAAAAATAAAAGAAAAAGTAAAAAATTTTTTTACATTATTTTATAGTACTCATCAAGTTATTTAATACTCAGTTTGAATTTTTGTTTTATCTTTTTTAGTTTCGAAGATATTCGCTCCGAAAGAGAAAAACCGATTTTTTTCAAAGGGGTGTTTCACCCCCTAAAAGGCCGTATGGGAACGTATAAAAAAAAACGTGTCCCCTATTTTGATCTAGAGAACAACATATTAGAAGCTCATCAAAATTGGAGGGGGACACTTCCGACACCTTCCTTGTGAGTTAGGAGAGTAGCTAAGAAGATGATCTCCAATAGCTCGTCTGAGATGATATTTGACAGATTTTACTCCGACCTCCCACTTTCTTCCAAAATGAGGCCAGTTTTTCAGAGTAAATGGTCCTGCGTAATCAACGCCGGAATGTAAGAATGGACGCGATGGTGTGTTAACCTTTTTGGAGAAAGTTGCCCCATTACTTGTTGCGCTCGTTGTTGTCAATATTGAATGCATTTGACACACTTCAAGATGAAGGATCGTACAGGTGCTCGGCCTTCAAAAATCCAATAGTTGTTGCGAATGAAAGCCAATGTGATTTCTGTGCAGAGTATGTGAATGGGCATCAGTAATGATAAGCATAGTAAGAGTTGATTTCCTTGAGAGAATCAAGGGATGCTTAGTATTTTCAGGTAGAAGCGCGTGCTGAAGTCGACCCCCGATTTGTAAGAGACCTGCAGAATCTATACAAGAAGTGAGCCGTAAAAGAAAATTAGAGTGCGCTAATGTTTGACTATGAGAAATAATTTTTAGTTCTTGGCAAAATAAGGTTTGTTGGACACTTTTAACCCAGTAGATTCTTGCTCTTTCGAGTTCCTAAGTGGTGAGAGAAGTGATTAGCGATGAAGTTGTAGATCGCTGAAATCGAGCGCTAGCTTGCATACACCAGGAAGTGATTTGTAATAATCGAGTAATACTTGAGTAGTTATGAATGAGATCCCAGAATTCGACAGATTCGATGTTAGACGGAAATTTGCTTTGATTTTTCAAGATTGTCTTTATGACATGGAAACTGCAGTTCTTGTGGCCACATTGAAGGATCTTGAGAAAGCCAAGAAGGTCCACCAAATTGAATGTTCAAGGAGTTGAGCGGGTTTTAATTCCCGAGTAGCGCAATCAGCTGGATTCTCTGCACTAGGTACAAATTTCCAAATTGCTTGAGCAATAGTTTACTGAATATAGCATACTCGATTGTGAACGAAGTCCTTCCATCGAGAAGGATAATTATTTATCCACGTATGGGTGATAGTTGAGTCGATCCACATGATTATAGCAACGCCGCTGAATTCCCAAATTCGTAGAACTTGTGAAACTAATTTTGTCAGCAGAACCGCTCCCACAAGTTTAAGACGAAGGATCGTCAATTTTTTAAGCGGAGCAACTTTAGTTTTAGAACAGACTAGATGAGAAACTATTCTTCCATGTTTATCTTCAGATCGGAGATAAACGGTGGCACATATAGCTCGTTGCGAAGCATCGCAAAATCCAAATGAATTTCTATGCTCTAATCGGATTTGAGTCTTATCCATCGAGGGAAAGTTAGCTGTGGCATTTCCTGCAGTTGCTCGACGAAGTCGGTCCATTTTTTAGAAATGAATGGGGGCAGAGGGTCATCCCAATCCAATTTAATTGACCAAAGTTCTTGTATTAAAATTTTTGCCGTAATGATGACGGGAGAAAAAATTCCTAACAAATCAAACAATTTTGCGATGGTCGATAAAATGGTTCGTTTAGTAATTTTAGTCGACGATAAGTTTGTAAAGAAATGGAACGTGTTCGTTGATGGGTTCCAACAAAGACCCAGTACATGAAAAGTGTTTTCCTCGAAGGACACAGATGAAAAGTTAATTCTTTTTTTCGATGAGATGGAGTGGAGAATTTCAGGATGGCTAATCCATTTCTGCAGAGGAAATCCGCCCGCCATACACAACTGAGATCATTGCTGAACAATTTCTTGTGCTTGATGAATGGAGGTCCGCCTCCGAATAAATCGTCGACATATCTTCCTTTTCTTAACGTCAGAACGAGGATATTTTTCACCTTCGTCATCCGTGAGTTGTGCTAGCGTGCGAAAAGCCAAGTACAGCGCACAAGCTAATCCATAAGTAACCGTAGTTAACTGATAAGTAATAATATTTTCAATTTGGTCGATCCACAAAATCTTTTGGAAGTCCCAGTCTAGATGTATCTTGATTTGTCGATACATCTTCTCTACGTCTGTAGAAAACACGTATCGGAATTGGCAAAACCAGATGAGGACGTCAAACAAATCAATCTGGAGTTTGGCTTCCAGTAAAAAATATCATTAAGGGAATGTTCTGAATCAGTGCGGCTTGAGACGTAAACACCACCCTCAGTTGTAAGACTATTCTCGCGACTACTCATCCAGGAACTCAAAGTAAAAGAGTTTGCGTAGGCTGGATCGGACTCTCTTTGAAAGATTTATTATTATCCGCATCATACCTTTCGTTTGGAATCGCCTAGTTTTTTGACAGATTCTTTAAATGGAAGCCTGACTATATATCTCCCTTGTGCGTCCCGAGAATGGTTAGAATTAAATTGTCGCTCACATTCCTGTTCTTCAGGATAAAGATGAATTCGTTGACAGGGAGAATTTTTCCAACTTCCAAAATTTATGAAGCAAATCATGAAGTGCGTTGAAATATGATATCCTTGCTCCGTATCCGGTATTGTATTAGAGCCTGATGGGCCGAAAATTATCCATTCCAGTTTGGTTCGTTGTGCAATTGGGGAATTTGCGTGTCCTTTAATGAGTCCGTCTTCAATTATTTGACCGAAAACATCTGCTCCCAACAAAATATCAATAGGTTCTGGTGTGAGTTAAGTACGATCGGCCAACGTCAGTTCTTCCAAATGTGGCTTTCGAGCTTTGAGAGATGGAAGGGAAATTGTGAGCCTTGAAAGTATGTGAGCAGATATGAAATATTCAGAGATAGCATCAAAGTGAGATCTTAATGTAAATTGTTACGCCTTTAGTTTTATATTAAGATTTCTGAGCATTGATACCGACCAAAGAGATTGAATGATTCCTCGGAAGTCGAAGAAGCTGCACAAGACGCTCAGAAATTAATGAAATTTCCTTAGAACCTTGATCTATTAAGGCTCGTACTTTTTTAGTTTCTCCGTTGGCTTTAACCACTATAACTTGAGCTGTTGCTAAGAGTACACATGAGTCAATCGGTTTTTCCTCGATTATATAACGTGAGTTTCTGTTGGTTTGGAACGTTGCGGCAGGATCATTAGCCTTGGTAGATTCAGAATCAGAACTGGCAGCTTTCAGATTAGTCCTATGAATTGTGGTGTAATGCTTATGTCCGTATTTTTTACAACGTTTTGTTATCCGACAGGTTGAAACTCTATGAGGTCCCAAGCAGTTGTAGCACAATTTGTTTTTAGCGATAATAGCTAGTCGTTATTGAATTGATTTTAAATTGTACTGGCACTGTGAAATGTAATAAGTTGACGAATAAAGTGAACATGGACCTAATTTACTTGAGTTAGCATCCTTAGTCTTTCCTTGAAAATGCGCCTTTGCGACAGTCTGATGTTATTGTGTCGAAGATTTTCCAATTCGTGACTTCTTGAACGCTTGAAGAGAAAGTAGTCTGGACAGTAAAAAAGTACTGAATTGGCTCCACGTGAGGATGCTCTTTAGAGAAACCTAAATGTTGTTCCCAGACTTTAACCGACTCGGAATCCAGGCGTTGCACTGCACTAAAGACTAAAAAATCATCCCACATAGTTACAGGTCTTTCTCTTTCGAGAGTGCGGTATATCTGTATTATGTTAGTATATAAATGCTCCATCTCACTAGAAGATTCTTTTGTCATTCGCTTGAGAGTGACCAAGGAATGAATTGCAGCATTTACAAGTTTTTTATTCTCGTAGAAAGAAATCAACGTTTCCCCATGCCTTTTGAAAATTATCTAAAGTGAGTGTAGTATTTTTAAGCAGATGCAGATCCGACTAAACTTGTTTTAAGATATTATAATTTCTCGACTGATGTCAATGTTGGATTTTCGAAAATGAGAGAGCTGAATAAATCTTTAAATGAAAGCTAATAGGAAGACGTGCCGTTAAATTTGGGAATATCAATTCGAGGTAATCGCGCATGATGGAAAAATACAGGAAGACTTGATATGTGGGATGCAGAAGGTGTTGATGGCACATCGTGATTGCTTACCGACTCAGATTCCGAAAGCAAGGTTTGCATTTTTTTCGGCTGAATCGAGATAACATTCGTGAGTAACAGAAAAAAGATTTTCCAAAAAATATGAATGATGTTGCATGTGTAATTTATCCTCTTCGTTTAATTTTGATATTGCCAATCCAATAGCTTCGTGTACGGTAGAGAATTTTTCCCAATTTTCTTTAAGAGACGTAAGACGAGTTTGCACGCGTTGAGGTATGATATTTGAGTATCCGACATTGATGAGGTTATCGATCGCGTTCGCGATCAGATCTTTTAGAGTGTGCTGTTGCTCTAATCGATTTTCGATATGATTGACTCTCATCTTGTAAGTCCTCTCACTGTATCTGGCTCGAAGGACCAAAATGTTTTGAAAAGATGCTTACAAGGAGAACACCAGGATTTGTCCCCTCCGATTTGGCTGAATTTTATATATGTTATAGTTCAGCCCTCCCACTAAATCGTGGTAAAAGGATACGATGCACCTCTCAAGCATTCGCGAGAAAAACGCGTTCAAAGATTTCTATGTTGGTAATGTACCGAACGGTAAGTGTAGTTTGTCAAGCAGCGGCGTGGTGTAGTGAGTAAGGCGTCGGACTAGAATGCTGCATGTTGCTGGTTCGAATCTTACTTTTATAATTTTTTTTTTGTATTATATTGTATATGTTTTATTTTTAATATTTAATTCTAAAAATTAATGTATTAAACAATTTTACAAAATTTAAAAATATAATTTATATTTTTATATGTTGCGTTTCTTAAAATTAAAATTTAATTAACACACACATATTTATTATTAATTGTAAATTGTCATTGTAAATTTACGTTATTAAACTAAAATTTATTTGTTATGTAATAAATATATTTAAAATTATATTAAAACAACCCGTTGCCTCGAACGCTCGGGCGTAGCTCATCGGAATCCGGGGTTCGATGGGTTGAAGTGAACACGCTATGTTTCTAACAAATAACTTAGTTTATTACATAGATTATTTACAACTATATACAATTCGCGCGGGGAGTGGATATATTGCGCGTGGAGCGCGCTGTAGCGCTGATGCCGCGTGGTCCGCGCGGTAACGAGACGCGGTTTCGGTATTCGTGATGAGTGCACGCGGTGAGCACGTGCTTCGGCGCGGCGCGGTGACGTGATCTCGCCGTAGCGACGGTTGATTTAAAAGCCCGCGGTTCGTGGCGCGGCGCGATGGCTTATCGATTGCCGTATCAATGGCGATGGTGCGATATTGTGGCGCGGTTGGAGATCGGAAGTCCGCGGAATGTATCAGGATGAGACAACCGGACCGAGAACACTCGGCGGTAGCAGAGAACGCTCTGCTGCACTCTATTCGATGCCTCGGTGGATCGGCACGGATGGTCGGTGCGCGTACGGGAACCGAGAACTCTCGGCGGAGACAGAGTACGCTCTACCCCACGTCCCGTATCGTATTCGGATCTTCGGTTCTGGCAGCGGCCGAGAACGCTCGGCGGAGGCGGAGCACTCTCCACCCCGGGTGCTGCTTTTACCCGGAGAATTCGGTGTTCGGGAAGCAGCTGTCAAGAACGCTCGACGGAAACCGAGTACGCTCGACTCCCTGGTTTTGCGGCTTTGAGGAACAGGTTCAGGAATTGCTTTACTAGCGTCGGCTGGTAGCGTCGGCTGGCAAGCTCCGGAATCGGTGAAGAGATCTTTTTGGATCCCTTTTTATACCCGGAAAATTGTGAGGAGATGTGGAAGGAAATTCTCCCACCCGGCGTACGCGTGCCGGCTCGGAGTAGGAAAACGCTCGGGTTGGTGTTCGGCGGCGGTCGGGTTTTCCCGTGCTCGCTCGGCGTCGAACATCGCGAGGCTGCGTGCCTCTAGCGACTCGTTTTGAATACGATTAAAAATAATGTGGGGCGCACCGCACCCCAATTGCCGGTTTTGACGGTGTTAGTCCGGCGGAACGATGCTATGATTTGGGGGTGCATCGTTACAATATTTTATTCTTAAAATTTAAATTTATATTTTATTCTCGTGTTTCTATGATAAATATCATCCCAACATATGTAATTCTGATGTTTCTGATTCTGATAATGAATAGATTTTGCTTATTGTGAACAAAATAAAATATAGTTGCAAACATAATAAAAGATTCAAATTTTCTTATCCTTCTCTTCTTTTTTTCCTCTTATTATACAAAAAAATTTTATATAAATTGCATGACAATTTACAATTAATAATAAATATGTATGTGTGTTAATTAAATTTTAATTTTAAGAAACGCAACGTATAAAAATATAAATTATATTTTTAAATTTTGTAAAATTGTTTAATACATTAATTTTTAGAATTATATATTAAAAATAAAACATATACAATAATAAAAAAAAAAAATTATAAAAGTAAGATTCGAACCAGCAACATGCAACATTCTAGTCCGACGCCTTACTCACTACACCACGCCGCTGCTTGACAAACTACACTTACCGTTCGGTACATTACCAACATAGAAATCTTTGAATCTCTGAACGCGTTTTTCTCGCGAATGCTTGAGAGATGCATCGTATCCTTTTATCACGATTTAGTGGGAGGGCTGAACTATAACATATATAAAATTCAGCCAAATCGGAGGAGACAAATCCTGGTGTTCTCCTTGTTAGAATAAAATGACTGAAACGGAAGCTGATGAACAGGCAATACAAAATGAGGGACACTCAGATATTTGTGAAAATATCAATTAACGTTTATTTTAAAGGAATAATATTGTTCTTGAAAACAATTATAAAAGACCTATTCTGAAGGCGAGAATTCAAAATAAAAGTCTTAGCAGGATGAGAACAACCCAGGTCATTGAACTTAACTTTAAGAGATTAATTAAAATAAAATAACGATATGTTTTAGTTTAGTTTAGTTTATTCTTTTTGTTCTTCTCAGGGTTACAATTTTTTACATAAAACCTAACACTCTATCTTAACCTAACTTAAATCTAAAAATCTAATTTATATTTACGCATCTTAATCTATAAATGTACTAGCGCGTGCCGATCTCCCGTTCACGCACCCACACCCTGTATACACACACACACACACACACACACACACACACACACACACACACACACACACACACACGCTTCCCGGGCTTCTGCTTCCTCTTGCTTTTGACCAATTTCCTTTTCATCTACTCCTTACTCCTTACTCATTTATAGCTTTAGTCCAATCCGGTGTTCCTCTCTCCTCTTTCTCTTTCCTCATTCTCTCTCTTCCCCCCTCCCTCCTCTCCCAACATCCTGCCTACCACCTCCTGCCAAATTCCTTCACCCTCCATTCCCCAATCCCTACACCTCTCCCATACGTGTTCCCAACTCTCCACTTCTCCTCCGCATAGTCTACATAACCTCTTCCTCCTCCTCCTCCCAATATATACTCTCACTCATTTCATTCCCCAACCTAAATCTTGCTATCCTCTGCCACCTACTTTCTCCCCAACCTTTCTTCAAATATTCCAGTATTCCCTCCCCCTTTATTTCCTTGTACCATCTATCTTGAATCCCTTATTTTCTCTCATCTGTTCCTCCTCTGCCTTCCTCTTTCCTCCTTTTCTCATTCTTTATACCAATCATTTTCTTCTTTTTTCCACTGCCTCTATCCCTAAACCTCTACTCTAAAAAAATTCTCTCCTTTCTTCCTCCCAGCCCATCCTAACTCTTCCTCTACTCCATCTTTCTCTAATCTCACTTAAACCTTGCTAGGATACTTCCTTTTCCTTCCCTCAGTCTCTCCTCAAAATTTCACGCTCTTTTCTCCGCTTTTCCTTCTCGTCCCTCTGTAGCTCCTCCCTTACTAAATACCCTGGTGTTTTTTCCCTCAACTTCTAACACCCACCATACCTTTCCTCTATCTTTATTCTCTTTTTCCACCCCCAAATTTCCACCCCATAACTCATAACCGTCCACACTAGCCTATCAAATAGCCATATTCTTCTTTCCCAATCTTTCCTAAATTTCCTCTTTCCTATCCCCCGTATCTGACGCGAGGGGGGTCGGGGAGAGGGGGGATTTTGCGGGGAGAATGCCTTAAGAGATGGGCGAGGGGGAAGAGACGGCAGGCGAGGGCGTCCCCCAACGGAGGCGTGGTGGGGGGATGGGTTTGAATCCCCACATGGGGTGGAGGGGGAGCCATGGGTTTGAATCCTCATATGGGTCGGAACGTTCCCCGCAAGTATGCGGGGGATCTTATCGACGGAGTTTGTGGGTTAGAAACCCCCGTGGGGCGTCGTCGGCGTCCAGGAAACACGCGCTTTTCGCGTATCTCCACCGGAAGTTGCGGTGGTGCGTTTTCCGCCGTGAATTATTTTTTCCAAAAAATCGCGTTTTTCCGTCGAGGGACGTGGCGTTATCTCGTCCTGGAAATCGCGGCTTTTTGAAACGGATTCGCGTTTCGATGACGGTGGGGCGGCGGGGGAGCGACGACGGTATAAAAGCGTTTCCGTCGTCGTTTCGTTGCTTTGATCGTGATTTTCGATTTGACGTTAGATCAATCATAGAAATGAGGTTAGTCGATGAAAGATCCGAGGAAGAGAAAAATCAGTTTTACAGTCCAATCGATGGAGCGAGGCCCGAGGACCATCGGATATATGAAAATTTTTTAAAAAGTTTCTGCATCAAACCGTTGGAATCTGAAACGTGCTACTTTTTACCGTCCGAACCGTCTTCGAGAATATGTCGATCGTGTTTCGAAACTGGGGAAATGGAACTGGACGCAGAGCAAGAGGAGTACGAGGAAATGACGTCAGATGTACATATTATTAGCGGTCCATTATTCGGATTATATCTCGGACACGAGGAGATGTGTAACGCGTGCGGCAAAAAAATAATGCGCGCGAGATTCGCGCGCGAGTGTAGAGATTGTTTGGAGACGTTTCTCGATCGTATTGAAATATTTGACCGTAATGCGTCTATAGAAGTGAATTATCAAGAAGTGGTTGAAGTTCAGCCTTATTAAGACGAACGGGAAGAGTTTGAGGGCGCGTGGAAATCGCGCTCGTTGCGTTTTCTCGTCCGGGAAGTTGCGTCGAGCGAGGAGAGAGGGTATTTCGAGGCGATTTTCGCTTTGTTAGATTCCATATGTGCGAGGAAGGGAAAAGTGATAAAAGCGTTAACGTTTCACGGACTTGAAATCATTAGCGATCGAGAAAAGAGTGCGTCGACACGAAGACGAGATCGTTCGCAAAGGAGAAATCATGGACAAGAACGAGTCAGCGTCGCTCTCGGGGAACGAGATAGCGCCGCTCGCGGGGAACGAAGCGGAGTCGTTGTTTCTCTCTGTGTTGGATCTGATGCTGGAGTTATGGGACCCTCCCTCGGCGGCGACGCGCAACATCAGATTGCTGATCGGTACTGTTTCGACGTATATGAAGACGCACGGAAATGCGGATCCGAATGCGCGCCGCGTTCGCGAAGAGCGAGAAATGAAACGCGTATTAGTGGATACGCATAGAGCGTGGATGGCGAAGAGTTTGATAGAAACGTGCTCGAAACGCGAACTGCTTTCTTTCGTTCGATTCAACGTGTCGAAGCAGTTGCACGCGAGTCTCGTGAATGGTCTGATGACTGAGGAGACCTTCAACGAATGGATCGACGAATACAAAGGGCGCGCGATCGGTACGACTGATTGCGGTGCGTGCGAGGTGTTGGGAGAACTCGACAAGTTGTTCGAGTTTACTTCGGAGCAAGATCCGGAGATGATCGTTTAGAATATGACGAAGCTGGAGAACGGTCGTTTGCTCATCGTGAAGACACCAGGCGAGATTGGGAGTCAAATGATACGCGTGTATGTGTACGATACGATTGATATAATGAACAAGAAGAAGTCATTAGTGGAAGTACGCGAAACTGCAAACGCAGTTTTTGAATTCTTCGGCAAAGTTCCGCGGTTTTTTGTTAGTTTGAGTTCCGCGGCGATTGGCGAAAATCGCCGGAGTCGTGAAGGAGATGATGAACGTCGCGGACGATAACGTTTTGCGGCAACGTCGCAGCGTCAAGAGAAAACGGAGCGACGACGATGACGATGACGACAGTCCCGAGTCTGTTTAGCGAGAACGAGAGAGTATCGAACGATGCGTTACGTGACATAAAAAAATGTATTATATTTTAACAATTATGTTTATAATGATTTAAAAAATGTATTGTATTTTAATAATTATATCTTAAAAATAGTAGCATACCCATAGCGTTTCTGGCTCAGGAGGTGTAGTTGATCGACGTCGAAATGATGTTGATATTTTTCGCTACACCTCCTGAGCCAGAAACGCTATGGGTATGCTACTACTATATATTGATTATAACGAAAATTTATATTGATTATCGTTGAAATGTGAGAAGGAGTGTTTAATAAAAAGAGAATGGTATACAGAATGAGTTTTTTATTTAACATTGATACAACGCTTCACACTCTAAAACAGAGAACCGCTAGTTCGCAATCGACGATGTTGTCGCGGTTGAAATTCTCGCTGTCCCGTATCGCTCGCGGAACCTTCTCGGAATTCGTCGTGCTGTTCGCGATCTCGAGGAAGCGCGAGAACGTTGCGTCGACGTTTTTCGTCGTCGCGTTCAAAGAGGCTACGATGCGCTCGACGCAGCAATCGTGGTCGAATAGGACGCGGACAGTGGAGAGCGATAAGACCAGACGAGTCGTGGGTGTTTCCAGACGTAAGAATTCTGATCTTTCCAAATCGTAGCGTTACATTTCCATCGCTGATCGGTGTCGCGTCGTTGCTGACGGACTGTAGATTCGACAACACGACGTTTTTCTGCTCGACGAGTCTTCGCCACGTCTCGGGTGAGAACGAGATCTCCTTGCCGTGGCAGTCTCCCAGAACGATGTTCACGTAGGAGGGCGAATCGACGACGGAACCAATGTCTAAGAACTTGTAACCTGTTTTAGTCAACGTGTATCTTCTCGACAAAATTCGAGTTCGGTAATGCGTCGTATTGGTATTGTTGACACCTGAAAGAAGTAAAAAAATGTAGAATAAAAAAGTTTAATGAAAAAGGAGTTGAATAAAGCGTGAGTACTCACGCATCTTTTTCCTGTCATCCGGTTCATCGTTCGACGCATCTCTTTTCCTCGCTTTTCCACCGTTTGCTAAAGATCGTGCTCGACGAGCGCGGAATACATCACGTCTCTCTTTCTCTAACTCTTCTTACGTCGCGGTCGACGGATCGCGCGAGACTAGTCGTTCGAGCGGTCGAATGTCAGTTTTAAACGTGTACGTATAATTATTTTTAAATACCTATTAATTTTCCACTTCGCGGTAGAACGTTACCTACTCGTCGCGTTTCTCCTCGTTATCGCTAGTGAATACGCTCTTGATTCGAACGACTCAATCCAACAGGCTCTCGCAATTGCCGTAACAGTCCGTCTCGCAGACAAGTGACGTCGATGATCCGCAGATTGAATTGAATTCGCCGGCCGACGTCACGGTTCGCGTAAATTTCTTGAATTTGTAGAATTGTCGTTCGGAGGCAAAATATAGATTTCCACCGATGTATCAGAAAGCTGACGTAACGCTGGGTGGTATGCCCGAAAAGATCGTTTGAATGGGGAAATGTTTAATGACTTTCATGTTGCAGTTGTCTATTTCGCCCACGGCACAGTATATACAGTAGCGCAACTCTGTGTCGGCACCTTTAATGTTCATGAAGCCTAAAATGAGTGCGCATGCGCGAAGTCAGCGAGTAAATCCAGTAGTGCCATCTGAACTTTCTTCTCACTTTTTCTTCTTTGCTTTGTTTTCTTTCTCTTTCCTACTTATTTATAAATCTAAAAGAAACGAATTGTAATAGAAATTATATCAATATTATAAAAACGAATTGTTATTAATGTATAATACAGCAAAAAAGTTGCAAGATTTTTAAAATAATATATAATATAATGTAAATGTGTATTAGCAAACAATAATGAAATATATGCCATACATAAATATAAATAGCAAAAATTAATAAATTAATATGTATACATAGTATATATATATATATATATACTAGCGGACCCGACAGACGTTGTCCTGTGGAAACGTAACTCCAAAAGTTATAAATTTTTTTTATCAATCATAAATGGTTAGGGCTGTTTTTTTGAAAAATTATGTAAGAAAATAATTATTTCTAGAATAAATGTCGTTTATCATCAATTTTTCTAAGTTATTTGTTAAATATTATGACAAAAATTTAAATTTTTACGATTAACTGACAAAAATTTTAAGTTTCATTATAATTGATTTTAAATTTAATTATTTAAAATTTAATTTATGAATGGTAGATATTGTAGTTAACTCAACTCACGTACAGCGAATGTACCTTCTTAAATTCGTAGGTTAAGTTTATTGTTATTGCACGTGTATACATCATTAAGATTATTAAAAAATCATGTAAAATACTTACTTCAATACTGCACGTTATGGTTTGCACAATGAATATTTTTAATGACACTATAAAACGTTATTTTATATAAAATAATATAATATAATATTATTCATATAATATATTCTTGATAAGCGCTCAATTTTAAAAGTTTTTAAAACACGATCGGAGCGCCACCTACAGGATACAATTGTGAACTTTAAGCTTACCAAAAATCAACTACAATTTATGAATTAATTAATTAATTTAAAAAACTTATTCTATCGGATCGAATTGTAAATCTAAACCATTCTCGAATCAACTTAATCTTACATAAAAAATTTCATAAAAATCGGTCCAGGCGTTTAGGAGGAGTTCAGTGACTAACACACGGACAGAAGAAATATATATATTAAGATATATATATATATATATATATATTATATATATATATATATATATGGGACGTTCCACGTCAACCGGGCCACCGCCGCGACCAAAATTTGGATAGGTTTAAAAAAAGGTATGAGGGCTCAAAATTTTCGTATGGATGTGCTCTTTCAAATTACACGTGGCGTTATGGAATTTTCCAAAATGGCGCCTTCAAAATGGCTCCTTTATCCTGAAACCTTTGGATATCATACGTAAAAACTAGTTGCTAACAAGAAGTAATAATTTAAAAACCTAGATTGAGTATTGTAAAATGTTTGTAGAAGTACTATCTTTAAAAATCTATATGATGAATAAAGAAATTTCAAAATTCCGGCTTCAAAATGGCGCCCATTTTGCCAAATTTGCATTTTCAACAACAGAAGTTTCTTATTTGTAAAATTCTATGGCTTAAGTATTATGCTATAGGTCTATGAATAATTGTTACACTGATTTCTCAAAGAAATTCAATAATTATTAAAGAGAGAACGGATTTGGATTCAGTGATGCCAATTACATAGCGCTACCAGAGTCTCGTTCTTGGGACTTACCGTTATTTTTTTTATTTTGTGGGGCTATGTAATTGTTACATGATTTTCTGAATTAAGTTTAATAATTATTCAAAGTGGCCGATCCACAATGGCGTGATCCACGGCTAGACGGGTGAACAAATAATGTAATACTAGATCAGTACGGTAAAGGGTGAGAGACCACGAAACTAAGACCGTCAGGTGACGCAGGCCTAAAAATCGAACTTCCCATACTAGAGTAAGCCGGCGATTATACATAAGAGGGAATAGCGTCAGGCAGAGCTATCGAGCTGGCTCTTGCCTAGATCCATACACATACAAACAAGCACAGACATTCGACCGAGTCCAGCTAAGAACTCTGAGGACCGATTAAAGCAAGTCTGTCAGTTTCACCTTCATGAAGAAAAACAAAAAGGAAATAGTGTAGAATTTTCATGTTTTAGTTTATTGTATAATAAACCTTGAATGAAACATATTGTATAATTTTCCATTTTTTCCATCAATTTTTCTATATTTACTTCGTATTTTTCTATTATTCCTCCTAAGAACTTATTTATTTTATTTTATTTGAGAATAAAAATCTGTTCTCAAAATTAATTATTACATTACCTTACTGTATAGGTATAATTATAACTTAGGTTTTAATAGGTATAATTATAACTTAGGTTTTATTATTTTGTTGTATATTTATTGTAAAATATTATGTCATCTCGTAAAAAACAATCGGACAAAATTCGATCCGATAGATGTGCAAATCCTTATGGAATAGATGGTCATAAAGGGGTACAATTAAGAAATATGACAAAGAATATGTTGCAATCATTTACAGATGTCTCAAGTTCCTCAAACAAAATTTGTCAAGCTTGCCGAAAATTGTTTTATGATAATCAAAGGAAATCACAGAGTCTTCCTAATGCAGCTGGCAGGGAATCGAATAATTCTGATACCAGCATTTCTTCATCAGAAAGTGATGTTGAACCACCTCCTGCAAAAAAAGTTCACCTTTCCAGAGCAGAGGAATTAGAAAATTTATTACAAGGACTGAAAGAAAAATTCAACAGTTTACCCAACAATGATCCTTTGCGAGTGTCAATACTTACAATAGCCCCTAATTGTTGGTCTTCTCGCAAAATTGCTGAAGAGTTTGGAACATCTAGGCGAATGGCCACAAAAGCGAAACAATTAAAAGATGTTCAAGGGGTTTTGTCTATGCCAATTTCTAGATCTGGCAAAAATTTATCAACAACAACAGTAAATAAGGTCATACAATTTTATGAATCAGATGCAAACAGTAGAATAATGTCAAATAAAAAAGACTGCATAACAGTAAAGAAAGATGGTGAGAAGAAAAAAGTACAAAAGCGTTTACTTATGTATGATGTATCCATATTACACGTAAAGTTCAAAGAATCACATCCAGAAAGCCTAATAGGACTGAGTAAGTTTGCTGAGCTCAGACCAAAATGGTGCATTCTTGCTGGTAGTAAAGGAACACATAGTGTTTGCGTGTGCACCATCCATGAAAATTTGAATAATATGCTTGATGCGTCTAATTTGAAAGAGCTTACTAAAAATTCAGATTTTCCAATAGGAGATTATAAAGATTGCTTACAATTCGTTGTTTGCAAGGAACCAAAACCTTCTTGTTTTTTAGATGAGTGTGAATCTTGTCCAAATTTAGAACATTTTTCTGATTATATTAGTAATGTCTTGGAATCAGCAGCTGTAAGTGATATAATTTTCAGTACATGGCAATCGACAGACAGGTGCACACTAAAGAAAGAATGTCTTTCTACAGAAGATTTTGTTGCCCAGTTGACTGAACATTTAAAAGAATTCATACCTCATCATTTTATTGCTAAAAGTCAGTGTAAGTACGTGTCAGAGCGGATAGAGAATCTGAAACATGATGAGGTATTAGTTCAATTAGATTTTGCAGAAAACTACGCATATGTCGCGCAAAACGCAGCCCAAGCGTTTCATTACAATAACGACCAATGCACAGTTGTTCCAGTCTGTTGTTATCATAAATCTGGCAGCGATACTAAGCATAGTAGCTTCATATTTTTATCCGACAGTACAACTCACGACACAGCTTCCGTCTACCTTGTGCAAGAAAAACTTATACCGGAAATCAAAGAAATTTGTCCAAAAGTGGAGAAAATAATTTATGTTACTGACGGTGCTAGACAGCATTTCAAGAATCGGTCCCAGATGTGCAATTTAGCTAAACATTATGAAGATTTTGGTGTTTTAGCAGAGTGGCATTGCCATGCGACTGCTCATGGAAAATGTGTTTGCGACGGCTTAGGTGCCACTTTTAAGTATGAAGCTACACGAGCAAGTCTACAAGCTAAGCCTAATGAAGCTATCTTAACACTATCATCATTGTATGAATGGGCTAAGAACAAATTTACAAACATGAAAATATTTTGTTACACTAAAATACACCATGCAAAAGTTCAAAGGCATTTGGCAAAACGATTTCACAATGCTCAAGCTGTAACACATATCAGCAAAGGACACGCATTTATCGTTGACCTAAATGCAACACTAAAAGTAAAAAGATTTTCAGATGCCAAAAGTGATATTGCAAGTATCCAGTATTAGTAGATAGTAAACAAAAACAAAAACGTTCGAAAAAAAAACAAAAAAATATAAAAAGTAGAAAAACAAACAAAAAATAAAAAAAATAAAAAAAATAAAAAAAAAGTAATGCGGGCTTTGTAATCATTAAACAAAGACAGTCTCAACCCTGTTAAACGCAGAGAGCTTCATTCGGATTCACCACGAACGCCATTTAGATTTTAATCTGTTTTAAAACTGTATGTGTACGTATTTCACAAGCTAATGATTTTTTCGTCTAAAATACATAATGTTTACTATCAATCGATGGCCTTCATTTACAATACCGCAAAGTTATTACAAATCGCACCAGTATGACGCATCCATTTTGAAAAGTTATGACCTATCGATAAAAAAAGTCATTTTGGATCAGCCATTTTAATTATCAAACTTGTTTGAGAAAATCAAATAACAGTTATTTACAAACCTATAGCATAATATTCAAGCCATACATTTCTAATAAAGAAGATCTTATCGGTAATAATGCAAACTTGCCAAATATTGGGCCGTTTCGAATCCGCCATTTTGAAAAATGGTTACGCTTTTTAAAGTTTCATCAAATGATTACTTCGTTAAATATTTTAATAATAATTACAATGATCTTTGCGCCATTAATGTTTTTAAAGCTGATTTTTGCTAATATTACTGCAAACTTTATTACAAAGACGCCATTTTGGATAAGCCATTTTTAATAATTATTGAATTTCTTTGAGAAATCAGTGTAACAATTATTCATAGACCTATAGCATAATACTTAAGCCATAGAATTTTACAAATAAGAAACTTCTGTTGTTGAAAATGCAAATTTGGCAAAATGGGCGCCATTTTGAAGCCGGAATTTTGAAATTTCTTTATTCATCATATAGATTTTTAAAGATAGTACTTCTACAAACATTTTACAATACTCAATCTAGGTTTTTAAATTATTACTTCTTGTTAGCAACTAGTTTTTACGTATGATATCCAAAGGTTTCAGGATAAAGGAGCCATTTTGGAAAATTCCATAACGCCACGTGTAATTTGAAAGAGCACATCCATACGAAAATTTTGAGCCCTCATACCTTTTTTTAAACCTATCCAAATTTTGGTCGCGGCGGTGGCCCGGTTGACGTGGAACGTCCCATATATATTCATAATACCTAATAATTTAATAATAAAGGAAAACACAATTATAATACAATATTAATTTATAATACAATATTTTTAATTATTAATTGTAATACAATATTAATTAAGTAAAATGAAAATGTATTTTTCAACAAATAATATACAGCATTTTATAATAAATATTTTATTTCACAATTAAGAAAATAAAAGTATATATAATCTATATTAAAATGTATTATTAATCTAATATTTTCTTAAACTATAAAACTTATTAATTTATAAACTTTTACAAACTTACATGATATAAGAAATATATAATGTTTAATATAAATATTGTACATTTTATTTGGACTCTTTCTTCTTCAACTCTATCAATTGTCCATACCTCAGCTACTCAATCCACCTCGGTATGAATCAAAAAGATGGAGAAAAAAAGAAAGAGAAAGATTTATCTATTACAATAAATTAATTTAATTGTTTTCTTCAATTCTTGATTTGACTTGCTTGTTCAATCCTAGAAACAATTATAAATTATATAAACAATTATTAGTATACATATTTAATAAACTATATGTTACGGCACACAACATGCAAAATCAAACGCACACACTTATCAAATTAAAATATATAATGCAATAGGTGAATGCAATAGAAAGAAGCAAGTAAGAATAAGTTAACATACAAATGCGTACACGCATATACATAAGCATATATGTATATTATAAAAATAAGACTGTAAATATAAAAATTATTAAATATTATAACAAAATTTATAAATGTAAAATATTCAAAATTTTCATATTTCTTCTACCAATACTTTTGCAAGATTTGTTATGTTCGGATAACGTATAATAAATACGCATTCGGAGAAACAGTTTTATCAAGAAATCTACAGGAAAATTTGGACATGGCGGTTCAAAAGAGACAGCTTGCGCAAGTTGAAACAAATAACCGCCAATATTTTTTTTAAAACAATTATTTTCAAAATTTGTTACAAATATTTTTTCTAATTTATGTATATAAGAACAAAAATTGTTGTTTGCTACATGCAAATTTCCAAATTCATTATCTTCTTCACTTATATAAGCTCTAAAAGAACAATATAAAGTAGTATCATCTAATACAGTCTTATTTTCATTTACATAAGTTGTACATGTTTGACATGAATGAATTTCCGTGCATTTTTTAATCAAATATCCGCATACATATTTAAATGCATTTTCCTCTGACAGATCCATAGCATAGTAATCATGATTTGGGATATCTAAAATTTTGAGTGGCGGAGATGGAATAATTTCTATACATTCATTTAAATATGGTGTTTTAATAACACTTAACATTTGATCTCTATCTTCACTACAATTCTGTGCTTCTGAGTATTGTAAAACTTTAACGCTAAAAAGTTTTTTAAAAGCACGCTGAAACTGTATAGGTGTTGGATTTAAACAGTTACCACCTTGTTGCCTTATAGTGCCAAAGAAATTTTCTATGCAATCCTGATTGATTCTACGCGTTTGAAGAAAAGGAAAATCATAAGATTTTAATTTATCCCATAATTGCATTATGCTTCTAATTGTGATCTGCCAGGATTCAAAGCATTTCACTTTCACACGCAAACCATTGGCATTAATAACATTAATATGTTTTATAAAAAGTAACATTTCTTCTAAAAACTTAATTTGTTTTTCACAACCAGTAAAAACTTTTCCATATTCTTTTGGATTATGAACACTTGAGGAATTTAAAATATCGAATAATTTATCAAAATGATCTATTAAATCTATAGTGCCAACAGCTTCACTTAGAAGAAGACCGCAAGACATTTGCGTGCACATACCAGTAGCTACTCGATTACTGAATATTTGGACAGCATATTTCACCTTCATTCTTTGAAAGTTATTTGGTTCAATGTGATATCTAGATAATTTAGGAGCCATTTTCATCCATTGCTTACTGTCTCTCTTATAAAATTCAACAATATGACTCCATGAAGCTTTCTTATTATCAAATTCAAAATCATATTTCAATAAATTGTTACGCGTAGCTTTTATTAAGTGAGGAGTATCAAAAATATAAAATACTTCCTTTTGATCTACTAAGAAGGTTGAATTTTATGTCGAAATGCCCAATTCTCGAGATAGCTGTATAAAATTAGATCCCATATCAGTCACTAATGCAGTCACTATAGCACCACAATTTCGCAATTTTATTATAATATTAAATATTAAATCTTTTAGAACGTTGCTCTGACATGTTGTTTCTGCAAAACAATAGCAAATAGGAAGCTTCCAATTTCCTGCAATACTACGTGCCATTACAACTAATGCACTTTTTGCAGGTTTACTTAATTTATTATAACCCGTATCTTCAAATCCTATTATTTCATCACGCGATATGTTATAAAATAAATGAGCTTTTAAACTCATTTCATCGAGACACAATATACAATGTTTGTCTAATGATGCTAATGATTTTAATTTGAATTGTAAAGCATCAAAAAGTGTATCGTTAATTCCAGGAATAATATTCCAGGATTGCGTGAATGATTGAAGTGAGCAAATTGAGGGTAAAGCAAATTCTTTCACTAAATTTTTATAATTACGCGGGTTAGAAAAGAATAATGATGATGCAAACTGTTTAAAATCATTATCATATCGTCTTCCACGTTTATTTTTCGTCAGAGCATCGATCTGTGCAGTTGTGGCGATTCGCCACTAGCCCCTTCTCCGTCCGACCCGCATGCCGCGATCACGCGTCCGACGCCGCTAGCGTGCTCTACGCGGCATGACCCGCGCGCGTGATTCCCCACCCGGCTACCCACGCCGGGTGGGTATATAAGCACGCCGCTTCTAGACCGAAGCACCAGTCCTGTCCCGATCCTATTCCTGACTAGACCTGGCTCTCTACCTACGATCCTACCACGAATCCTCCAGATCGGGAGCACCCGATCTATCCGCACGGAGACACGGGCGCACCCGTGCCTCAATCCGGGCGCACCCGGAGTGCAACTGCCGTCCTGGGCGCACCCAGGCCGGTTTCCGTCCTATACCGATACCTGCTCCGCACGGAGACACGGGAGCACCCGTGCCTCAATCCGGGCGCACCCGGAGTGCAACTGCCGTCCTGGGCGCACCCAGGCCGGTTTCCGTCCTATACCGATACCTGCTCCGCACGGAGACACGGGAGCACCCGTGCCTCAATCCGGGCGCACCCGGAGTGCAACCGTCGTGTCGGGCGCACCCGACACGGCTTCCACCGACTCCTGGCTTCCTCCTGGCAGCCCCAGGACAACGCCTTCCGAACCGGGGCCCCGTTGACCCACCTTGTACATAGCCGCGTCCGCTAGTATTAAGATCCGCACCGCTAGTTAGTAAGACCCGCACCGCTAGTACGTAAGATCCGCACCGCTAGTATTAAGACCCGCACCGCTAGTACGTAAGATCCGCACCGCTAGTATTAAGACCCGCACCGCTAGACCGTTAGTTATTAGGACCCGCACCGAGCCGCTGCCGCGCACGCACACGCACACACACACACTCACCCTCACCCCGCTGTACAGGCCACAGTGCCTCCCACCACTCATCCAGCGACACACACACTCACGTACATCGCAACCACTCTGTACATACACATCGACATCATAATAAATATCAGTGCTAAAACAAACCAGAGTCTTACGCCTTCTTCGACCCTGACCACGGCGAGCTAAATCCGGCCCGCGAGGAAAGGCGTACCGTTACACAGTAAATAATTTTTCAAAATTTCTGCTGAATTTCCTTTTTGCCTAATTTACGAATCTTGATTACATCACTTTCTTCTTCTGCCGGTGTCCTTATCTTTTGCTGTTCCAGTTGTTTTCTCAGCCGTCGAACAGTTTGTTGTAATTTCTTCTTTTCCTTTCTTAATTTCAGTATTTTAGATTGCAGCTTCTTCTTTCGCGGACTATCCTTTGCTATAGATTTCTGCTGCTGGCTGCATACTACTGGACGTGCTCTGTAATATATCCAAATTTATTAGATAACAGTAAGACAAAAATTTATTTAAAAAATTAATGTTACAAATAAAAAGAGTAATATAAAAATTATATTTTTATAACAATTATTCATTAGTAAATTGATATTTCATACATGATTATATTTAAAAAATTCTTATTTATTATACAGGGTGTCCCAGACTTGGCGCACCATAGGTAAATGGTGAGATTCCTGAGATCGTTTCGAGACGAAAATTCTAATACCAAAATATCGAGGGTGCTATAGTTTTTAAATGAGAAGGGTTTATAGTTGACTAATTGTCGTCCGAAATTCGCGCGCTCAGGCATGGCACACTGTACAGTAGTGAAGGTGTTTTCAAGCCCCAATTCTATTCTCGAAATTGATAATTTTGCATACATTGTTGTTATAATTGTTTCTTATTTTATTGTATTTTATTGTATTTATGTTATCAGTACAAAATTACCTTTTCAAAAAAAGGTAAAAAAAAGGTGCCAAATGTACGCGCAGATATACGAGATATAATTATGAATAATACTACAAAATGCGTGATATCAGTACAAAATTACCTTTTTAAAAAAAGGCGCCAAGTGTACGTACAAAAACGGACCTCATTACAAAACTATTTGTATATATATATTTACTGTATAACATTTAAATTAAATAAAAAAATATTGCAAAAAATTTGGCGCTGCTATACCAGAAATATTTGTAAGTAATTTAAATGTGTTGTTTAACGTAAACGTTAAAATTTACACAATACACAATACATTTATACATTTACTGTACTATTTGTCTATATATAGGTATTTTTAATATACTTAAAAAGATATGATGTGTCAAAAAATGACACCAAGTAGGAATAAATCTCTCAATTGTTGTGTATATACACATGTATATAGCAGCGCCAAATTTTTTGCAATATTTTTTTATTTAATTTAAATGTTATACAGTAAATATATATATACAAATAGTTTTGTAATGAGGTCCGTTTTTGTACGTACACTTGGCGCCTTTTTTTAAAAAGGTAATTTTGTACTGATATCACGCATTTTGTAGTATTATTCATAATTATATCTCGTATATCTGCGCGTACATTTGGCACCTTTTTTTTACCTTTTTTTGAAAAGGTAATTTTGTACTGATATCACGCATTTTGTAGTATTATTTATATTATTTTAAACTATAAAAGAATATATTACTTATTATCAATTTTTTCTAAAAGTAAAATATAAATATCTTTTGCGCCTCTAGGCCAGTGCTTTTTTCTAACCTGCGTATCATTATTTTCAATCCAAACGCTAGATGTTCCTTCTCTACACATATTTGTAACATACATATTTATAAGAAAAATATTGTTGCGCCCGCGTCCGGTCATCCGGTACGCAGTGAAGATGCGTACCGGAGGACGTTTCTCGTTCGACGCCTGTTTACGCGTTGCTAGGCGCGTTGTTGTGGACGAGCTGTCAAACCATTACGACGCGCGATTTATTGAACGCATGCAGAGCCACATTGTGGTGGAAAAGCGAAAAGTACATTTCCTCACCCCTACCTCATCACTCCGCTCACCACCAATGTCGATGACGACGTTTCTTAAATGAAAATTTTCAGATCTCAACTTTGCATCGCAATATCTCAGCTTATAGAACACGTAGCCAAAAAATAAAAACAGTTTTGTTATGAAAATCGAACCCAAGCTATCGATTGAGTCTACTTAGAAGTCGATCGGTTCAGCGGTTGTCGAGATCCGATAATCTGAGGGTCTTGCAACTCTCCGACTCGCGTAAATATACACGGCCGGTCTCGCTGCGCTACATTTGGCACCGAGACACTACCGTGTCTCTTGATAATTATGTTATAATTATTATAATTCATGTTATAATTATGATAGTTAATTAATAGTAAAATATGTCAGTATTGACTTTGGAACACAAACTGTCAAAGCTGTCACATGAAGTGTATCGTAAATAAGTGACAATTTCACATGACAAAATGTATAAAATTAATATCAATGAATAATTTTTTATTTACGGCTGCTACGGCTATAAAGTTCTCATTTGTAAAATAATCTCTTAAAAAATTTATGTAAATATTCCCTGTTAGCCTTATAAGCATTTCAAAAGGACCAATCTGAAATTTAATATCACTATTGTACATACACATCGAACTGTCAAAGTTGTCACATGAAGTGTATCACAAATAAGTGACAATTTCACATGACAAAAATGTAAACTTAATATCAAATGAATAATTAAAAAAAACATAATGTTTATAAGACTAACAGGGAATATTTACATAAATTTTTTAAGAGATCATTTTACAAATGAGAACTTTATAGCCGTAGCAGCCGTAAATAAAAAATTATTCATTGATATTAATTTTATACATTTTGTCATGTGAAATTATCACTTATTTACGATACACTTCATGTGACAGCTTTGACAGTTCGTGTTCCAAAGTCAATACTAACATATTTTACTATTAATTAACTATCATAATTATAACATGAATTATCATAATTATAACATAAATACAATAAAATACAATAAATCGTTTCGTTTGGCTCGTTTTAGCATATTGGCCTCTCGCGTCGTCCTGATATTAAAATACAATAAAATAAGAAACAATTATAACAACAACGTATGCAAAATTATCAATTTCGAGAATAGAATTGGGACTTGAAAACACCTTCACTACTGTACAGTGTGCCATGCCTGAGCGCGCGAATTTCGGACGACTTGATTAGTCAACTATAAACCCTTCTCATTTAAAAACTATAGCACCCTCGATATTTTGGTATTAGAATTTTCGTCTCAAAATGATCTCAGGAATCTCACCATTTACCTATGGTGCGCCAAGTCTGGGACACCCTGTATATATATATAACATAATAATGTTTTATAATACATAAAAACTTACGGTTTAATTTCGGCAATTACATTAATATGATCAGGTGATGATCTTGAACATGACTGAACGTCTTGTGCGTGACTGAAAAATATATAACAATTTAATAATACCATTCTTACATTAGAAATAAAGAGAAATGTATTCATAAATATATATTTATTGTTACCTTTTTCCATTTTCTTCTTGTTGGTTCTCTTCTAGCATGGGCTCTATGTTTCCACATATATTTCTATATACAAAACATATATATATATATATATATATTTCATATATACAAAACAATTCATTGATTAAAATGTCATAAAATATTTCATTATTATATAAAAAAGCTAATAATATATTTAGATTTTATTTACTCATATCTTTCTTCTTGTTCAACTACATTCACTTCTTTTTCTTGCAATTCTTCTGTTTGTGTTTCCTCTGCTTCAGGTTGTATTGCAGCTTCTGCTTCAAGTTGTATTGCAGCTTCTGCTTCTGTATTTCTAAAAAAATTAATACATTAAACATTTTTTAATTTTATAAATATTTCTTATAAGAAATTGAAAAAATAGCTTATTTTTTTAACTACTTTTAACAAAAAATAAAAAAAGTTATACATAAAAATTTATTCAACATTTATTCAAAAACTTACCTAACAAATATAGTTGGTACAGCATCTGGATGTAAACGAACTGTGGTCTTTTTTATAAACCATTTTTCCTCAAAATGCAGATCACATAGCGTACAATTGTTATACGCATAACTTGGACCTTTTTGTTCTAAATCCAGTCTATTACATGCTCTTATCCACTGCAACCATCTGTATACATATCATAACAATAATTTGTTAATATAAAAAAAACTTATATAAATAACAACTTTTAAAAACTTTACATGTATTTTAAAATTTAAGATATATCTGATTTAAAAAATACATTTTTTTCGAAAAATAAATAAAAGAATACCTGTTATGTTCCTTTGGAAATCTAAAAAAATGTCGTTTTTCCACACTAACATTCATGCACTTAGATACAGCGCACCACTGTTTTCCTTTTTTATTCATTTTGACAAATGTTTTTTTTCAAAAAACGCCAACAACAGCAACACCTGAAACAAAGCTAAGATCAAAATGCTCCTACAAGAAAATTGAAAATCTATATAAATATTTATATAGGTTAACTATTTTCTCTAAGGATAACGCTTCAATCAGCTTTCACTATTTTTGTAATGTCACTTGCACTACACAACACTATTTTTGATCGCTCGCTTTCTTTCTGCATTCAAATATCTTGCCAGCAAGAATATATAATACAAATGCTCGTATGGCCATTTAAATGAGAAAGAGTAACAGAAAACGAGCGTAACAAAGAAAGAGGAAGTGAGAGGAGAAAGTTCAGATGGCGGTACTGAATTTACTCGCTGACTTCGCGCATACGCACTCATTTTAGGCTTCACAAATTTACGACAGTTGTGCTACTGTATATACAGTGCTCACGGCGTAGTCGTTGTACAGTACGTAGGATCGTCCCGTATTGGTGTTCACAGCAGCGTTTATTTTCGCGTCCGCCGGAAGTCCGAAGTCGCTGCGTTCGTTGTTTTTCATTCCTTCTTCGAATACAGCGTTTTCTAGGTTGTTCTCAATGAAAAATCTGGGTAATCGATCGCGTAGATCAGATTATCTACGAATAGTACAAGTTGACTCGCGAGTCTGATAGGTGACTGAGACGCGTGTGAAGTTCGAGGGAAGGAACTTCATGTATGTCAACAGCGATATCGGCGTAAGTTTTTCCGTTCAAATCGACCGACCATACGTATTTTTCGTGCGCGATGTACATTTGCGAATCCAATAGCAATATCGCGTCGACGCGTCGCACAGCGAATAGATCCATAGGAGTGTTTCTCGGTGGCGTTCTCGGCGTGGGCGTGTGGTGGTGGTAATCGGTGGATCATCCTGCTGCTTAGCGCCGTAGAGATTTTAAATGTTGAAAACGTCCTCGCCACTAAGCGTAACTGGATAAGCTTCATTCGGCGCGTACCTTACATCACCGAATCTTCACGTTGACTGTGAGATAATCCTAGGGAATGTCTGATTTCGTGCGTCAACGTATGAAGAAGATAAAACTTGTCTCGCGGATTTTTATCTACAAGAATATGCCAGGGTTCCGTTTGATCGACGTGCGCCTCCGACGTGAAAACCGCGTGTCCCGTGGGAAAGACTGCGTTAACGAGCACGCCGCCCGGATCGTCCACGAAGACGCACGATTCGCCGTTTCGAGGATCGACGTTCATGTGACGACCGCTCCGCCACGGTATCAGAATATTCGGATTTATCGGATCGCGCTCGAACGACAACGATGAATTAGTCTGCCACAAAGCGAAGGCGGCTCGAGCCGTGTCCAACGCTGTTTTGGTAGCTAAATGAAAATTCCAGGTGAGACGTTTCTTCGACCACTTCATTACATTCGCACCTGTTCCGAGACTCGATAAATCTCGCAAACCGCACCGTGGTTTTTGCATTCTCTCGTTTCAGAGTTTCGACAGTTAATGTTCCATTCCCAGATAATTTGTAGTATTCTTAAAACAGAGCGACAGCGTGATGAAACGCTCGCTGATCCATAATGGATGAGAACGTTTGCATCGTCTCGTTCAGGTAGCCGTATCTTTACAGATAACGTATCACCGTTTCGGTATCCTCGTTGTTACGAATTCACTCCTGACGCAGATCGCGACCGCGACGAAGACGCGCTCGAACGACATTCTTGAGCGGAAACGGGAAGCGATAAGCGTCGCGGCTCGAACTCGAGTGACGAGATTCGTACCTCGACGCGATCTTTTTATCGGTCACCGAAACGCGTGTTTTCACAGCTGTGTATTGAAAAGATATTGGGTATTGAAAAGGATGTTGGAAAGGTAACGCAAATCCATATTTTTTCTTCCCCAGAAAATATGGGTCGACATACGCGAACGTTCTCTGGGAATATGTGTCACGTACGCGGATATTTATTTCCCGGAAAGAATTTTTTTCCCGGAAAAGAATGTGGGTCCACATACACGGACGTTTTCCGCAGATAAATGTCCAACGGATGCAAATATCCCGGATAAGTCCTTATACGGTAAAAGTTTTGTTTGATAAAGTATTAAAAAAGATTAATGCGTTTTTTTTCACCGCAATTTTTCCTTGACGAGTGGAAATATAAAGCGCATCTACGAGCGCATCGACGCATTGTGCGTTCATTTGTTTACAAATGCGAGTGTTTTACGAGTATCCAAAAAATGTCAAATATACAAAAGAAGATTTGGGACTTTGTCGTGGCAACAGACGTACTGCAGGCACTGGCGTCGGATTTTGCGTCCGATATAAAGTGTTTAGTGTCGGACATGTTAAATCTGCACGAGAGGGTGAAAAGGATGGCAGCCTGCATGCTCGCGTGGATGATGGTCTCCGTACAGACCAACGATTTCGATGAGATGTTTAACACGATGTGAGTATTGTTGTGATTTACTTTTTTTCAAACATTGGAAAAATTTAATTCTTCAGTAACATTATACAGGGTGTCCGATAATTCGAAGACCACCCGTAAACTGCAGGTAGAGTAGATTAAACTGAGCAGAAAGTCCTGTATCATTTTTTGATATTCTTAATATTTACCGAGATATTAACAAAAAAAGATTGGCGAATCCGCGCGAGCAAAGCGCGCGCGGCGAGAAGGACGTCCCACCGCTACGTGCTCACTAAGAGCGCAGTGAGGCGGTGGGAGGAGTCTACGAGCGTAATACTAGAACACGGCGGCGACGATGGCGACCGCGCGGTAGAGTGTACAGATCCTGCTGCTGTATAGGTATCCGTATCTCGTCGTTATATCCAAATGTTGTATTAGTGTAGGGATTGTACGAGTGAGTCTCGATCTTGACCATTTGTTCGTCGAAGATCGGCTCACCCACGATATTCAGGATATCGACTATGATCGATATTCCTCACGACGAAATCCAAGGATCGCAGAAACGCTACGTTCGCGGCGCTCAGTCTTCTTCTTATTTCTCCTCCTATTCTCTCGTTTCTCTTCTTCTTCGAATCGCAAGACGTTCGCGATTCGACGGCGCTTTCTCTGTCTCTCACTCGCGAGTCGTTCAGAACGAGCATGCTACTCTACGCACATTTACTTTCTGCGTCGTAGGTGCAGACGAATCGTTATCTCCTCTTCGCTAAAGTCAATCAGTCCGTTTTGATCCACCACGCGCAACGTTATATCAGTGATGCTTTGCGTGATAACTGGAAGGTAAATGATCTTCGTGAGCGTTTCTGACAATTTATATCGGTGGTACGTTCGGCGAGAACTCGTGTAGCGTGTGCACCGTTTGTCGTTGCTGTAAGCTCCAGCGGTAATGCTGCATTCCACACGTATGATGTTCATGCTCATGATATTTGCGGGTTTGTCGGACGCATGTCATTTGTTCAGTTTCAATACACGATTAGTTGAAAAACCCAACAGAGGTCCGATATTGTTCGGTTTCGTAAAATTTATTTTGTAGGCGCACTTTATCTCGATCCGCATGGTGTTCTCGTTAGCGCGAAGAATAATCGCTCGCTTGGCTTGCTCGTTCTCCTCGCCATCGTCGTCTTCGTCATACACGTAATAATCGACGTCCTCGGTGCGTTCGCGATCTCCGAATTCTTTCTCTCAACGATGGAACGCTTGCGACGAATGGCTGCTCTGAGATATCTGTCCAAAGCGTATATTTTGTATCGTCTCGTCATTGTCGTCGAAGTAGAATCTATTGTTTGTCGAATGAACGTTTGGAATCGTATTGTAGGTTTCGAACGTTGCCAGATCCAGCTCGCACTCACCATCGTTCAGATCGAGAGCGGGAAAATAGTTGCCGGCGAGAACGCTGCTATTTCCGGTCAACGTGAGCGTTAGTGACATCGCGAGCGTCGCCCTATCGAGGTCGTTTTACGCAAAAGCACGAGGTAATCAAAAACGCTTCCAATCGAGCTCTCGAAGAAAGCGCAGACAGAGCTGACCGCAAATAGTCTGATCGAACGTCTGTACCGAGCGACGATTGTACGGTATAGCGACGTTGTCGCCGAGATAGCGCGTGAGTTCCCTCGATGGTTGCAAATTTCCAAAACTATAAAAATAAATGGCGTTGTTTTTCTTCTTCGCATAAGCGACCCAGTGCGTATCCGAGCCCACCTTGTCGTCGAGATTCACGATGCCGCACTCCGCGCGTCGTGTTCTCGCCGACAAGGAGTGCATGAACACCCCTCTGAAAAACGGTATGCGCAAACGACGAGCTGCTCGATTCAACTGATCGTTCGTCGTGACGTCGAACGCAGATATCTCGAGTGTCGCTAGTGTCTCCTTCCACGTTCTTTTTTAATTTTTTACTCGTCTAATCTTTACGCCGCCACCGTGTTCTTTATGCGGTGCGAGATACAATCCACAACCCTCCATCGTTCTATTGTGTCGCTGCAGTTCCTCGAACTGACGACGAGCGGCCTTGTTGTCGTTCACGTCTTTTGCCACGCCGGCCGCCCCACCGAGGAATCCGAGTACCCTAACATCGGTAGAAGAGACAACAAACCTCCGCGTTTCGCTGCCGGCAACACTCTCTTCCTCTTCGTTTTCCCCCTTTTTCGAAGACCCATTCCGTGTTTCGTTTTTGCTCTCATCTGTCCTTGCGGCTCTCTTGCCGAGGGTGGCGTCGCTCGCCGTTATGCGAGCGCTCGATTGGCGACGTGCGAGTAAACGATGTCGTGCTCGCGACAAGCCGCGTCCAACGGATTGACGCCTCTATCGCCACACGCTAGTTGTTTCGCGAGACGTGCCAAGTTCGCAGAATTAATAACTAGGTATATGTAGTTCGAAGGGAAGCACGTTGATCGCGCTGTTCAACAGTCCAGTGCCGATTCGCGCCGAGCTTGACATGCTCCGCAATTTCTGACGAGCGGTGGCGAACCGTCTATGTGATCTCGTTGCCCCGGTGAATTGTAGTGTTCCAAACACGCGCGATAACTTCGCACTTTGGGATCCGCTCTCAGATGATCC
This sequence comes from Crematogaster levior, assembly GCA_901521435.1. Lineage (NCBI taxonomy): Eukaryota > Metazoa > Arthropoda > Insecta > Hymenoptera > Formicidae > Crematogaster > Crematogaster levior. The sequence goes on from CABEGB010000308.1 coordinate 70,087, forward strand.
GGCAGTTTGTCCCACAATCGCTCGACGCGATCACCGAAGTGGCGCAGCAGAACGACCTTTGGGACAAACTGCAACTGCTCGACGGTCAGATAGAGAATATCGCGGTCGTTCGTCAGTAAGAGAAACATCGTGACTGCTCGCATCGGTGTAACGTTCGCGTATAAATAGAACGATCGCGTGCAAGTGCGCGATACATTCGGAGAGATATGCGATTCGTGTGACGAACGCCGACAATAGGAGTGTCTGATCTCGATTGCAAAACGCGACTGACGTCAGGCGTAGCGCCCCAGGTATCGCGCAGACACGGTCCTCTGCTGCCAAACGCGATACGCTGCATCATCAGCGGTCCGTCGAACTGCGGTAAGACGAACGTCTTGATAAGTCTATTGGAAAGCCCGCACGGCATACGTTTCGAAAATGTGTACGTGTACTCGAAATCGTTGCAACAGCCAAAGTATCGATATCTCAAGGAGCTGCTCGATTCGATGAACGAGATCGGGTATCACGCATTCTCCAACAATCGCGACGTTGTGCTACCCACCGAGACGCTTCCCGATTTAATATTTGTGTTCAACGACGTAGCCTGCGACAAACAGGACACGATCAGAGAGTACTTTTTTATGGGCCGACACGCGAACGTTGATTGTTTCTATCTGTGTCAGACGTACGCCAAGATACCGAAACATCTGATATATATATTCGCGATAACGCGAATCTGTTGATCCTGTTTCGACAAGATGGTACCAATTTGAGATACGTGTACAACGATCACGTGAATTCCGACATGTCGTACGAGAAGTTTTGCGCGTTGTGTCGCGAATGTTGGCGGTGAAAGTACGGTTTCGTCGTGATAGACAAGGATAGCGCGTTGCGAAACGGCAGATACAGACGAGGATTTAACGACTTCGTCGTAACGTAGAACGATCAGTCTTGTTCGAACGATGAGCACCGCCATACGCGAAAAGACGGCGAGAAAGATCGCTAAGACGCGCGCGTCAACTCGGAAGAAACATCGCGCTTTGAAGATGGGTAAACTGGAGGATGAAATCGTCCTGGAGAAACACTTTAAACCCGTCGTCGAGCCTTTGAAACGAATCGTCGAGCACGCCGAACGCAGCGAGAGCAAACCGTCCGAGAACGACGAGATCTTCGTCAAGAGGAAACGCGAGGAGAACGACGATGACGACGACGACAAGCGCGTCAAACTCTTTAAGTTTGAGCGTAAACGGCGATTGGACGCGTCGGGGAAATCGCCCGCGATCGGCGACTTCACGCCGATAGACTCGAGACGGGCGATCGGTTCAACGCCGATAGACTCGCGAAGGGTAACGTTGTTTTCGAACGAGGGAAGAGAGGACGAAGAAGAGGTTTTCAAAACGACGAGCGATTCGCCGTCGTTCGAGTCATCCGTTAGACAGACTGCGAACGCTGTAAGGTCGCGAGACGTTGCACGGGCAATTGGGGCCGTTGGGACGAAGATACGTGGGGGATCTTCTTGGTGGAGATCGCAAGAGATCGATCACGTGTACGGCGTGTATCTCGACGAAGAGGGGACCAAGCTCGGCGACAAACGTTTCAACGTGGACAAGGACGACGCTATGATAATAGGTGGAACGAGATATGCTCGGTTTATACGAATTGATCTTCAAGAGAATTCCTGATGACGTCATCTACACCGACAATGATTTGTAAAAGTACAAAGCTATACTGTTAGCGACAAACGCTCATAGACGTGGCCGCAGCGCGAGCATGCCGATCATGGGTAACAAAGGATACAAGTACAAACACATCATTGCGCCGCTCGTGAGCGGCGGGAAGAAGAGCGGCGTGGGCAACGTGCCGTCCGTTATGAGAGTGACCGATAACAAGGTGGATTACGTTCCTTGGGACGACCCCAACGAATTGGTGGTCGTCTTCGACTGTTCGACGCCTCTCATTGTGCTGGCAACAACGCTCACGACAACGAGATCTTATCGATACTTCGAGAAACTGGATTGATTATAAATTGAACCGTTGCACTGGTCACGTCGGTAGTGCGTCTCGCGCGACAGCGACGTCATGTCCGTGAATAAATTCGGAATGCCGTCAAAACACGGCAGCCGCGACGTTGCGCCGGAAAGATCACGGCCGCCGGTCGATTTCGTGTGAAATTAAGTGCACGAAAACGCGCTGTGTCTGAGCGCCGAGGGAGAATTCGACACGAGAGAACACAAGATACAGCGTGTGGCCACGCTCGACAGCGAAACCGACGTGACGAACAAGAATTACATCGACGACTCGATCCGAAACGTCAAGCGAGATCTCGGGGAGGCGATGGCGAGTTCCAACATCGAACTCGTAAAAAGCATGAATGACTTAGTGAACGAATCGTCAAAGAGTATTAAATCGACCGTCTAAAAGTGCGAGATAAACGTTAAAAATCTGAAAAATGCGCTTGACAATAGCACCGATGATTTGATAAAACGTAACAAACGACTGGATGAGACTTGCGATCACAGGATCAACAAGTTGAATAAGAAACTCGTGGGACGAATTTCGACTATCGTCGAAAGAATCCGCGAGTCGGAAAAGAAACTAGAGGAGCGCATAGCGACTATCGTCGAAGGGATCGAGAGAAAAGTAAGCGATCTGTCGAAGCGCCGAAGAGAGGACGATCGAGGCGTGCGAGAGCAAGATCGAGAGCGCGAGAAAAGTGCTCGAGAAGAGCGTCGACGACACGTCGAAAGAGTGGTCGAGAGTCAAATCAATCATCGATATTCACGACAAAAGGATTGAAAGTTTGAAGAAAAAGAGTAAAGAATTCGACGCCAACAGACAAGACGTAACGGACGCGATGGGCATTTTACTAGTATTCGTGAGAAACCTAACAACGGCGTTGGAAGTGGATATTCACGATATCAAAAACGATCATATATGTTGTGCCTGAGGTAGGCACAGGATTGCGGTTCGTCGTCCGTCGAGGCTGCTAGGCCGGGAGAGGCACTGGTACCACCTTTGGTGGTGATGTCGTTGGTTAAATAAAGAAACACTTTCCTTGATTTTGACTGATTTATTCACACACTTTATGTTACACAGTAAGACCGCACGTTACACTAATTTAGAAAAGACTGTTTCACACAGATTGCTTAACGTTTACTGCTTAATGAATACTGCCCGCTTGTCACTACTCAATGATTACTGTTCAATGATTACTGCCCACGATTACTGCCCGCGATGCGTTCGGCACATCGCGTTAAAAGGGCATCGGTGCCCTCGTTTCTTGTGATGCAACTGCTGACTGAGCTTCGGATCAGCAGTTGCATTTTCAGGTGACCTTGTTATACTTTTTGGTTATGACCTGATTTAGTAATTTAGATTTGAGTTATTGGTTTCGTAACCGTTAGCGGTGTCGAAACCAATGACAATGCTGCGATAACTGATTTTGGGAAAAATCAGGTCATAACATCTAGGACATCGAAAACTTCAAGAACTCGAAAAATCCGCGAGGCAAAAACCTCCGGAATAATCGTTTCTTTCCAGGATGAGCGCCGATAAACGTCGCGCAGAAATTTTCCGCGACGACGCGTGGTGGTGCGCAGCTACGACGATCTGTGGCAGACCGACGTCGACGAAATGCGCCCCTACGCGCAAAGCAACAAGGCTCACAATTACATCTTGACGGTCATCAACGTGTTAAGCAAGCACGCGGGCGCTACCGCTCAAGAGCAAGAGCGGCCGAAAAGTAGCCGCGGTCCTTTCCAGAATCTTTCGCGAGAGCGTGCGATGTCCGAGGAATCTGAAAACCGACAACGGCAAGGAGTTTTACAACGCCAACGTGCGCGATCTCATGATGAAACGCAACGTGAATCACTACTCGACGTTCTCGGTGATGAAAGCGTCGGTGGTGGAGAGATTCAATCGCACGCTCAAGAACGATATGTGGAAACTGTTCACGCTCAACGGATCGTACGCGTGGATCGACGCGCTGCCGAATCTGCTGGCGACGTACAATCATCGCAGACATCGAACGATTGGAATGCGCCCGGCGGACGTGACGCCGACCGTTGCCGAGAGACTCCTGTCGACGGCATACAGTAGCGCGAAGATTGCCGCTCCGGTGAAATTTAAAATCAACGATGCGGTGTGCGTAAGCAAATTCAAAACGGTGTTCAAGAAGGGCTACACCCCCAACTGGACAACCGAGATCTTCCGCGTCGCCAAGGTGCAACGAACCAATCTCGTGACTTATGACCGAATCTTGCGGATTCGATACCCGGCGGGTTCTACGAACACGAGTTGCTGCGCGTCTCCGATCCCAATGTTTATCTGGTGGAAAAAATACTGCGAAAAAGAGGCGACGAGGTATATGTGAAGTGGCTAGGAATGGATAATTCGCACAATAATAATTCGTGGATAAAGAAAACAGCTGTTTTATAATAATCGTTTTATTCATCGAATGTAAACAATAAAAAGTATACATATACAACTTTCTTATTTATTGCGGTACCTTGTAATGTCCCCAGAGTAAAGTGTCGTGAGACTCGGCTACGACGTATCGTTTATTGTCGTGCGGACTGAGAGGTAGTTTCCTCTCGGAAACGGTATACACCTCGTGCAATTTCGAACACAAGCACGACTGACGTCTCGACTGTTCCGTCGTCTCTCTCAGACATCACGCGAAGTCCTCGAATGTTATCGTCCTCTCAACGACACTCCTCTTGAGCCTTTTATCATCTTCGTATCGCTCTTTCCCTGTACTTTTAATGCGTGTAATATTGAGAATACACATGCCAACGTAAATAAGTTTGTTGAGTTTCACTTCGAGCTTGTGTAGTTTGACAGCTAGCAAGTTCTCGGCGAAAACGCTTCGGCTGTGAAAATTCGGTCTGGCGATCATCGTCTCCGCGCCGAATCTTCCCTCCCAGCGCGTCACTATACGCATGTCGACGTGATCGCGCACGTTCTCCATGGTTTTCCCAAATACTGCGTTGTTCATAAGCTTGTTTCTCTCGAACTCGTTGCTCGCGCGAGTCCTGAACGCCGTGTTCAACTCGATGTATCCGCGAAACCACGGGGATTGCGCAAATCGCAGGACGCGATGGATCCTAGTCAAGCGCAATTCGTCTCGCATACACTGTTGCAAATTGCGATAATGTATTATGTAACGCGACTTATCGCACAGCGTGGCTAGAAGCTTATCGTATCGCTTGTCGGGAGGCGCGTCGCGAATCGGGCAGAATGAGAAATCCGCGTGGGCGTCGTGGAGCTCTCGCGGATACGCGAGGTCTACCTTCAAAATGTAACCGACGGCGGTCCGATGATATGGACATTACGTCGAAACTCTCAGGGTTGGTGACCCACTGAAAATCCGCATACGGTAACGGCTTGCACATCGCCCAACTGTACAGATTATTTACGTCATAATACGTCAGATAAGTCGATGGTTTCGACGGATCGTACGTCGAGAGATATTTGTTATTGGCTCGCGCGTACCTGTGCGAACATTGACTCAAACCGCCGCGTACGCTGCGTTCCACGAACATCACCATATCGATGTCGTCACAGAAGTTCGAATTAAGCGCCCGTATATTTCAGCATAGTGTCCCACGTGTATCCCGGTAACATGTAATAGTGAGTAGGATCGAGACCGTAACTCTCTATGCTGTTCTCACAAAAATTTTCGAACACATCAGCTAATAGCAAAACATCCGTTTTCAGATACAGATCGCTGTACTCCCCGAGATCTCTCACGCGAAGACGTCGCCACACGTTCGACGCATGTTCGTAGTCGTTATCGCTGACGCATTCGCCAGTCAACGAACTGTAGAATGCCTCGCGCGGAGGCAATTCGGTCTCCAGCAGCTTATCAACGCTGTCGACGTATTCGTACGGAAACACGCCTTTGCGCGTGAGTAATTCGAAATCCTCGTCGCTGAGCTTCGAGAATTCCGATCGCGCGATCCGTAATCGATTCCTGTCGAGATACGATATCAAGTTCTGAAGACTCGTACTGAGAAACTTATACGAATCCACGAATCGTAGCTTCACGCAGATGTCCCATCTGCCGCGCGTCGTCTTTCTTACGTGCTTCGTGAACGAGATATACGTTTCTTTGGTCAACGGTAACAATTCGACTTTACCCTCGAAATTATTGGCAACCTCTCGAATGATGAAATGCGCGTCGTACCCGTAAGTCTGCGCCCGCGTCTAGTTTCTAAATCCGCACCTAGCTATAAGTTCGAGCCTAGCCATAAGCGTGTGAGCCAGCGCGACCTGTGCACTCACACACACACACACACACGCAACCTGCACGCACGCCGTACGTACGCACGTCAACGCACGCACGCACGCACGCACGCACGTACGCACGCACGTACGCACGTACGCACGAGCCCACGCACGCACGCCGCACGCGCCGCCGCCGTCGCCACTACTACCGCACGCACGCGTGGTAATCGTCAGACGGACGGACACGCACGCAACCTCTCTCGGAGCGCGGGACGGAAGCACGCACACACACACACACGAAAACGATACACGAAAAAACGCACGTCTCCCGGACGTCGACGACACCCCACGGGGGTTTCCAACCCACAAACTCCGTCGATAAGATCCCCTGCACACCCGCGGGAAACGTTCCGACCCATGTGGGGATTCAAATCTATGGCTCCCCCCCAACCCATGTGGGGATTCAAACCCATGGCATTCTCCCACCACGCTTCCGTTGGGGGATGCTGAGGGGCCCTCGCCTGCCGTCTCTTCACTCACGCA
>CABEGB010000309.1:0-45511 GCA_901521435.1 Crematogaster levior
AACATGAACTAATTCATCAACGAGAATAGTGTATTTCTACGAAGGAATAAGGCTAACGCTGACAGACTGATGATCACTTCCGAACAGTCCAGATTAAAGCTTAATGATGATAATGACAGGGAAAGAGGCAAGACTTCCACTACTACGGTAATCATGACGTTGCGATCGAATGTTACAATTAGCAGCGAACCTAGGAATTTGGTGCAGAGAAATAAAAGTTTAATTAAGAATAGTGCGCAATTAACTTCGACGCAGGTTTAAAGAATCATCGACATTGCTGCTGCAAAAAAGTTTTCCGTTGCGAGAATAAGCTGGAGAAGATAGGGGTTTTCAGGTTTATCCGCTCGTCAGATAACGTGATTACAGCGATGATACGCGAATGAGCCATGTCATATGACCAATGAGAAGAGAGTGCAATAGGAAAAATGTATCATAGATAAGAAAACGTCAGATTATTGGTGATCTACATTATTAATGGCGATCACTCAGGTCATTCGCAGAGTCACACAATGATTTTCGGCGCACTGGCTAGATGTTAATGTAAAAGAAATTACGCTTTTAATGTAATAGTGGAATTTTTAGTGCTTTTTTCATTTCGATGGATGCAATCAACTTGGACAATTATACAAAAGATAATTGTATGGGTAATTTGATAGTAATCAATCGACAGAAAATTTTTTATAAATCACGTATATATATTTTAGATGTCTGTTATCGATCAAATTTTTAAAATTAAATGTTCATTATTCAACATTTTATTTAAAATTTAGTTAATGATAGATGCATCTATACATTTCATAATCCATATGATGTTCTACCAAATTATCAAGCGAGATACTAAATATTGTTCTGGATTCGCGCTGCTGACATTTTGTTCTTTCTTTCTTTCTCTCTCTCTCTTCTCTTACTCTTCAAAATAAAGTAGATAAGCGAAAGAAAATCGGTGTGTAGGCTTGAATGAATAGCTTAGTTGGTAGAAGAAGGAAGGTCCAAAGGTCTAATCAGTCTAGTCTTCTGATCGAATATTTTTTTTCGCTAAATTGCGGTGTATCTTGTGACTCCCTTCCTGAAGGTAACATCTCTAATCTATGCTATACGCTTCTTCATTGGTCATTTGTTTATGTCGGAAAATATAATATTTTCTTTGAAAGATTAGTAAATTTGAATCTGTGTTACGTTTACATTCCATACAGCACAGATTTTCAATGGATGTTCCTAAGATGTATGTATGGGATATGACAGTTTTGCTTCCTGCGATAAATAATATAAATTGATGTCAAAAAATGTAAGCTATTCAGATAAATGTTAGAATTCAATGAAACACATGTACCTGACATGTATCTGACTAAACTATAAATTATATTTTTAAAAATATAAACAACGCGTTTCTATATACAAGGTGACCCATTTTAATCTATGACCCCAAATATTTCAGTTCCCTAGCATTTTACAAAAAAATGTTTCAGATAAAAGTTGTATGGTTTTAAGGGGGCCATAAAATAATTCCATTGGTTTGACCTTGGATAGTCGTTTGAAGGTCACACGAAGGTCACCTTCAATTTCTTAAATTAAAACCACTATTTTTCATTACATATTCTTGTAGCTTATTTTGAGAGCTTTCCAAAACACTATAATAAAGTTATTTTCCATTAAGTATTTGTCGCGTTATGAGGTTTAAAAGTTACGATACTGCCGGCATTAGCATTATCCGAGATGTACCACGTGACGGTCAGATTTACATCTCTTGTGTGTGTGTGTGTGTGTGTGTGTGTGTGTGTGCGTGAAGGCGGGTATTTAAAAATGATTAAGTATTTTATTGAAGGTATTCAAAGACACGTCCACCTTGTTGGATACATAAACGCAATCTTTTATGAAAATTGTTACGCACTCTATTAAGAACAGTTGGTGTTATGCTTCTGAACATGTTACGAATACGTTGCTGCATATTTTCAATAGTCGTCGGCTCAGTCTCGTACACTTTTTCTTTAACATATCCCCAGAGAAAAATAAATCCAATGACGTCAGATCCGGAGATCTAGGAGGCCACTCCTGAGTTTGATTACCTAAATCAATCCATTGTCTTCCGAATACATTATTTAAATAGTGAAGAAATATGGACCAATAACTGAGAAAAATGCTATGATATCAAGAGATATCAAGATAGTCCCTGACGTCGCGTGCTCTGTGAGCGAGCGCCCCGTCTTGCGTAAACCACATTCGAATACGTGTCTAAAGATCAACATTTTCTAAAAGAATCGGTAACTAATTTTGCAAAAAAAAATAAATAATTTTGCGCATTAAGGTTTGCTTGAAAGAAATATGGACCAACGTCTAATTTCTCTTGATATCATAGCATTTTTCTCAGTTATTGGTCCATATTTCTTCACTATTTAAATAATGTATTCGGAAGACAATGGATTGATTTAGGTAATCAAACTCAGGAGTGACCTCCTAGATCTCCGGATCTGACGTCATTGGATTTATTTCTCTGGGGATATGTTAAAGAAAAAGTGTACGAGACTGAGCCGACGACTATTGAAAATATGCAGCAACGTATTCGTAACATGTTCAGAAGCATAACACCAACTGTTCTTAATAGAGTGCGTAACAATTTTCATAAAAGATTGCGTTTATGTATCCAGCAAGGTGGACGTGTCTTTGAATACCTTCAATAAAATACTTAATCATTTTTAAATACCCGCCTTCACACACACACACACACACACACACACACACACACACACACACACACACACACACACACACACACACAAGAGATGTAAATCTGACCGTCACGTGGTACATCTCGGATAATGCTAATGCCGGCAGTATCGTAACTTTTAAACCTCATAACGCGACAAATACTTAATGGAAAATAACTTTATTATAGTGTTTTGGAAAGCTCTCAAAATAAGCTACAAGAATATGTAATGAAAAATAATGGTTTCAATTTAAGAAATTAAAGGTGACCTTCATGTGACCTTCAAACGACTATCCAAGGTCAAACCAATAAAATTGTTTTATGACCCCCTTAAAACCATACAACTTTTATCTGAAACATTTTTTTGTAAAATGCAAGGGAACGGAAATATTTGGGGTCATAGATTAAAATGGGTCACCCTGTATATAGTTTTTATCACAAATGTCTTAATAAAAAATTTCAACTCGATATATCTCAATTTTCGGTTTTAATTTCATGCGTTAAACCTATTATACCAGTATGTATATACTGAGCATTATTGCAAATATATTATATTGCAATGTTGCTGCAATATTACATGCAATATTTCTGCAAGCAGATATTTTACTATTGCTGCAACGTTGCAGCAACATTGCAGTAAGATTTCACAACGTTGTTGCAATGTTGCAATTTTGCAAAAAACCATTGCTGCAATGTTGCTGTGCTGTATGGGACCAAGTATATTACAATACCAAGTGTATTATACAAAAAAAAGATAGACCACCATGGGGGTTTTAGAGGATAAAAATTCCACATTTTTATATTTATTCTTTATTTTTTATAATTATAACTTTCCTTTAGTAATGTTTTTTTATTATTTTTTATATTTTTTATATTTTTAACTTTTTTTGTATTATTTTCTGTAGGATGTAAGTAAAAATATTTGTTATAAGATGCTGTAATAGAATTTAAATAACTATTATTTTAAATTTATTAAAAATTATTTCAGAAAAATTTGTATATTTTCCATCTTAAAAAGTTGTTCCTAGTATACACTTAATAATTTAAAATCAAAATAAGTCAATATATTAAATGGAAATAAATGATAAATATAATTGCTGTTTCTTATTTTTAATGCATATAAGATAAGTACATAATTCGAAAATTACGACCGTTTCTGACATAATCAATAAGAAGAAAATTGTTAATTTCAATCAGGCTGAATCTTTTTGTATCTAATAATATTCTTTTGAAATTTTGTACACTTCCCGCCTTAGCAGACTACGCGCTGTTACTTTCGGATTTGAAACACAATCTCAGGCCAAAGCAGAAATGCACGATTATATTAAATTGATCATCAATTTAACAATAATAATGATACTAATACGTATCTTTTGATCTTGTATATCCAGGATATAATTGTTTATTTACAACGGTCGCAAACAAAGAATGCAACATTGTCACTGTCAGTGCATTTCTCATGCGCTCATTTACTATAGAGTAAGCACTGCATCCATTCCAAGAATCTTTCACCACAAATTATACATTCTGTTTTTCTGGTTTTTCTTTCTTTTCTTCAATAATGAATTTCTTCGCAAGCTTTGTTGCTCTTCTTATTAGTACCATCAAATTATATCTCTTTCTTCGTCGTCCTTGTCCAGTAGATATATGTCAAAATGACATTACAAATTGGTCAAGAAATAATTTTACTTACATCTAATATATACATCTAATATAATAAACATTATTTGATTATTTTGTACAACATTTTTCCAAAAACTTAAAAATCTAAGGTGGTACTAGTAGGATAGGTAGTCTTCCCTAATTTATCATTGCGCATATAAAAATGCAGTTAAATCTTTAAAGTAAAATGACAAGAATTAGATAAACAATTTTATAAATTTCATAATTCTGTAACGACTGCATTTTGAAATAATAAAATAGATTATTGGATAATGGCAAACATATTAGGATATATGTAACCATTTATTGTGCATACGCAATATAGCAAAATCTTTAAACACAAGATAAAAATCAGACAAAATATAAATTCCATATAATTTTAACGAACACATTTTGAAACAATAAAAGAGATTAAGATCAATTCTAGATTGATCACTAGATCAATACTAGCCTGATCATATAGAAAAATCATAGAGGTCTAATTAACACGTTCGTCCCCCATCGTGATTCGGTTGAGTTTCTCACAGGGCCTATCCGACTGTCGGTGCGCCAGAACGTAAAGAACGTCACCCAAATATGGGTGACATGGCGACGAACGTGTTAAGCTTGTCAAGAAAAAAGACAAGATATTGTATAAAATGACGCCTGAGTGTGAAATTCATTCAGGTTCAAAATTTATTTTAAAATTTTTCGTTGACTCATAGTTCATTAGTCATAGTATACTCTAATAACAAGATATATATTTTCGAAAAATTATTTATTTTTACATGTAATAAGTTGTAAAAACATGAAATGAATTTTGTTGGCTATATTATTGCGCATTCAAATATACTTTATCATGCATATATTGACACCATGACATTATATAAACATGATATAATCACATACGTAATATGAACAAATTGTGAGGTAAAAAGAATAACAAATGTGAAATAAAATATATTAAAACTTTCTTTTGGCCTTGATCGAAAGTTCAACGTGAGCAAGCACACTGAGTTACACATTTGAACAATATGAAACATTAGTATCTTCTGTCTAAATTTACTGTAAAACATCATACGCTCATAAAATACTGAAACAATTTTTTACATTTACAAGTAATTTCTGTCACTCTTGATGTCTACCTAAGAGAGATGTTTCATCAATTTATCTCATTTGTCCAATTAGAATTCCAAATTTCTACCTCAATTTTTCTATTAACAAATGAAAAAGTCACATTGATTGAGAAACATCTTTACCAAGAGACATCTCCACTATTGACAGAAGTAGATTCTGAGATACTATAAAAATTAAATTGCTGACAATATCTAATATGCCTCAAATGCATATATATTACATCCATATATAGCTATATATCGTAGCTATACACTAATTAAAATATCTTTTATAAAAAACAAAATATTAATATTTGAAGTTATCATTTAGTTTTTAATAAAATTGGTATTAATAATTTGGTCCTATAAAATAGTGCGATAAATTATATATGCGATAATATTTGTGAAATTTTGTATATTTTCAATAACCGAAAAGCAGGATCAAATTATTAATATCAATCTTATTAAAAACTAAATGATAACTTCAAATATTAATATTTCTTGTTATTAACTCAATTGTGCTTCTTACCATACATCTTCCGCTTCCGCAATTGAGAATAAATTTTGTTTCGTTCTTTTTATAAGAACTTACATTTTCTTCTCTACTTTCCCTAACAGCGAGAGATCAACGTTTTTCGACTTTATTTATACATTCGTTGTGCGATCTTCATCATCTGTGCGGGCAAAAAGGAACATGTGGAAACAGATGACAATGGATAGATTTAAATCTGAAACAAAAAGAAACGTACATGTTAGTAAAACATAGATACATGTTAACAAAAATACAAAATCTGCGACTTAACTACAATATTTTAAGATAATTCAATTGTAAATATAAAAATTTTTCTGCTATAAATTCAAGTTACAGACAAACTTTTAATGAAAGCGTAACATTTTCACATAGATTATTTCGAATGCTTATCCAAGATAACTGTCAACTGTGTTACATCGTTACTATAACAAAACATAGCTCTCAGTTAAAATTAATATACATTCATTACTCATATAATATTCATATCAATATTAATTTAATGTTAATAAGTTAATGTTAATAAGTTTCTATTTTATGAATAATTCTTTATTGTCTGATCCATTATTTTGCAAACAAAAAAAAATATATATATCCTACGTAGCACATATTGGTTTCAAATACGTTTTTTGAACGTATACATAGTTTTATAACCATAAAGAACCATTGAAAAACGTTTGAACAGAAACATTTTTGGAACCATAAAATGTATTTTTTACGTTTTTATAGTTAAAAAAGATTTGTTTTTTCTTTCAAAATTATAATTTGCTTCATGTTTAATGGCTTTAATAGTCCTTTTTGGAACATTTAAATTCATATTGCATTAAAATTATAACATGAAAAATCATTGTCAATTGGAATACCGCCAAAATTTTTTCGTGTACATGCTTTTATATTATATATATACGTACAAATGTGTATAGATTTTCAGAGTAGCAGTGAATTATCGAAATGCAGCTTCTACGTGTATATCTTTGTATAATGGTAATAGGGCAACTGTTCCTATTACTGTGCTTGTTCTATATATATTAGGTGTACAAAAAAGTTCTGAGCTTTTTTTTGTAAAATTCAATCTTTATTTAAAAACAAACAAAAAAATATTAATCAGTGAAATATTCCCCGTTTGCATCAACGACCTTTTCTTTCGGGTAGCTTGCGAATTCCTTGATGATAGAAGCTTACTGGCTTCGAAGCGATAAAGTCATCAATGCATTTTCGTATCTCTTCAAATCTCACGAAATGTGTATCAGCCAAATGATGCTGCAGCGATCGGAATAAGTAATAATCGGAAGGCGCCATGTCTAGACTATACGCCGCGTGCGGAATAAGTTCCCAGCCTAACGCAAAGATATGGTCCTAAGTCGCTTCCGCAACATATGATCGAGCATTGTCATGAAGCAAGCTCATTTTACGACGTCCTTGGCCAGTAAATGGCCTCTTTTCTTCTAATGCATCGCTCAAATTGGTCAATTGTTGTTGGTAGCGGTCTGCCGTGATTGTTTCACCCGGTTGTAACAACTCGTAATACAACACACCTTTCCAATCCCACCAGATACAGAGCAAAACCTTCTTGGAATGGATATGGGCTTTGGCGTCGATGTCGAAGGTTGACCAGGGTCAACCTATAATTTTCTACGTTTGGAGTTATCATAAAGAATCCACTTTTCATGTAATGATGCCTGTAATGATTTTGTGCAGAAAATCTTTTTTCCAGAACTTTGAAAACAAAGTGAGTGCAGTGTCACGCCGTCGATTTTTGTTATCTTCGGACAATTCATGCGAAACCTATCTGCCTTCCTTCTGAACCTTTCCCATCGTATGTAAACGTACGGAAATGGTTTGCTGCGTAACGCCAAGCTGTTCGGCAAGCTCCTTTTCAGTTTGCGCAGAGTTTATATCCAGCAGTGCTTGCAATTCGTCCATTTCAATCTTTTCAGGGCGTCCAGTACGCGGTTCATCTTTAAGACTGAAATCTCCTTGGCGGAATTTTTGATACCATCTTTTACATGTAGTATGACTTACAGCGTTCTCTCCATATGCAGCACAAATCATTGCAGTTGCTTTAGCAGCATTTTTCTTCAGATGAAACGCGAAGTGGATGGAAAATCGAATATGCTCTGTTATTATTGCCATCGTGAACACTACTGATTTTTGAGGTTATGTGTATCAAATGCCAAACCCATAATTTTCTACGTTTAGAGTATACATGTGTGAAGTTAGCCCCGCACTTTTCGAATTCTATATTTTTATGAATTGTGCTGCATTGTGCTACGCTTGTGCCATATTGTGCCGTAAACCACAATCCTGTAACTCAAAACATATTCAAGAAAATAAAAAAAAAACAAAATTTTTGATAGCCCCGCACTTTTCGAATTTTGACTTTTTTTTTATTGTGCCGTATTGTGCTACAATTGTGCTAACTTGTGCCGCAAACGCGAGATCGATAACATCAATAACAATTAAGAAAAAAAATAAAAACAAAATTAAGATAGCCCCGCACTTTTTCACGATTAAACTCACGATTTTTTAATAAATTGGCACTAACTTATGCTGTGTTGTGCCGTTGGAAAAATTTGAATATCTCATCTTATTTCGATAAAAAAAATTCACAAAGAAAAATTTTAAAAATACATATCAATCACACTACAATGTAAATATAAAATTTCTGCGAACTGTGCTGAATTGTGGTAAGTTGTGCTATTCAAACTCTACAAGGTACATGCATGAAAAGCAAGGATTAGCTTGAGGGGGAGGGGTCGATAAAATTAAAAAAAAAGGGGTGAGGGTGAAAAAAATTTGACATTTTTGAATTTTTTTGTTGTGCCTTATTGTGCTACAATTGTGCTAATTTGTGCCGCAAACGCGAGATCGATAACATCAATAACAATTTTTTCACCCTTTTTTAAAATTTTATCGACCCCTCCAAGCCAATTGTTATTGATGTTATCGATCTTGCGTTTGCGGCACAAGTTAGCACAATTGTAGCACAATACGGCACAATAAAAAAAAAGTCAAAATTCGAAAAGTGCGGGGCTATCAAAAATTTTGTTTTTTTTTTTAATTTTCTTGAATATGTTTTGAGTTACAGGATTGTAGTTTACGGCACAATATGGCACAAGCGTAGCACAATGCAGCACAATTCATAAAAATATAGAATTCAAAAAGTGCGGGGCCAACTTCACACACGTAAACCGTATGGCATTTTAGAAGGCCAAATGTCAACGCTTTAAAACCACAAAGAGGCGAGAAAATATATAAAATTTAAATTGTTATTTTAGTTAGGTATGATTATTTCGGTTAGGTATTTGTATGAAATCTAAAGCTCAGAACTTTTTTGTACACCTAATATATTCATTGAATTATTCACCGCATTCACTGAGTTCTTATACTTTTACATTCACTGCGTTATTCACTGCGTTCACTAAGTTCTTATAATTTTACATTCACTGAGTTTATATTCACTGCGTTCACTGAGTTATTCACTGCGTTTACTGAGTTCCATATTATAATATTTGTCGCATGGAAATTGAAGTTCAAAAATAAATTGAAATTTCGCGCGTCATTCAGCTTTACGATTTTAATACCTTCCGAGGAAGGTAATTTTGAACTAACCTGTACAAATTTCCTACCATCGGATCGCTTCCATAAAATCCAAGCCGAGGTTGGACTTTCCCCTTTTATTTAGGTAAGATTAATTATTCATTATTTTCATTTTCATTATTATTATCATCCTATCATTATTTTATTAATTATTATTTCATTACTATTCTTATTACATCATCATTATTATATTCTTGTATTTTTCCATATTATATTCTTCCATTTTCATTATCATTATCATTTTTCCATTCATTATTATTATTAGTATTAAAATTACTAATCGATCAGTTACTATACTCCGGGCATCCTCTGATAAAGTCGATGTAGATCGATTGACCAGAAAAATAAAGCGGAGTACTAAACATCGAAACTCAAGACGTTACAGTATATCATTTATTTTTATTCTGTATTCTGTATTACCAAATAAATAAACCGATACGCCTAAGTGTCGATAGATGGCAGCACGAGTGACTCATCAAACACCGAATCCCCCTCCCCACAGTGCTTGACCCCCGCACACTCAAGCTGACCCTAATGCTAGCTCCTTTACCTCCGTGTTCTCTTACTATAGAAAGACAGTTACCCTAGACCCTTGCGCCGCCGCGCCACGCCGCCGCCGCCGCCGGTAAATTATTACCCGCCGAATCCGCCGCCGCCGGTAAATTATTACCCGCCGAATCCGCCGCCGCCGTTTACGAAATTTTCGTCGAACGCCGCCGCCGCCGCCGCCGCCGCCACCGAAAATGATTCGGCGCGCGCCGCGCACG
This sequence comes from Crematogaster levior, assembly GCA_901521435.1. Taxonomy (NCBI): domain Eukaryota; kingdom Metazoa; phylum Arthropoda; class Insecta; order Hymenoptera; family Formicidae; genus Crematogaster; species Crematogaster levior. The sequence goes on from CABEGB010000309.1 coordinate 10,354, forward strand.
CGTTATCAAAAGTGAGTATTCCAATAACCAATCACAACTCAACAATCGCAAAGCATATGCAAGTTTTTCTGAATAGGTTCTAAGTCTTGCATTTCGTGTTCAATTTAGGCTGCGTTCCGATATTCACTGCCAGTACTGAAAATCTATAGTTCGCGTCACATACACTATAGATTTTCAGTACTGGCGGTAAATTTTGGAACGCAGCCTTAATATGTATTTTTATATGTATAGTTTACATTTGTTAGTCTGTTATTACAGTTATGAGGTTATGAGACTTATTAATTAATTATTAATATTTTATTGTGTTCAAGCAGTTTATACTGTAAAAAACTAACTAAATATCGTTTAATAATGAAAGTGTAGAAAAGAGTATCCAAGACTCAAGTGAAATTATAAAAGATATTGAACTCAAAGAAAATAAACATCTTGTTGTGAATATCGAGAATTCCATCCGTACGCGAAGTATTGCAAGAGACTATTTTGGTACGCTTAAAGACAATGACAAAGGCACTATAATTGACAAATTCCACATGTATTGTAAGTTGTGTTTTATGCATCCTGATGGACGCAAGATTTATAGATATAAGAAAACAGTTAGCACTGGAAATTTACTTTCTCATTTGAGAAAAGAACATAATATTAAATCAACACCTTTAGCAAATGAAAAACTCAACATTATGAGATTTTTCCAATCTGATAGACAAGCTGAACAATCATCCAAATCTTTAAAAACAACAGAAAAAAAGGAATTAATTGATAGTATGACGATCTGGTTCTGTAGAGATCTCATTCCATTTCATGAAGCCCAAAAAGATGGCCTAAAAGATTTTTTTTAAAACATATGGTGTTATAAAAAATGAATCGGATTTGCCACATCCAAGCACATTATCTCGTAATTCACTTTCAAGAGTGTACGATGATTGTGTATTTGCTGTTAAAGCAAAAATAAATAAAGATAATCCAAGTGCAGTTTCCTTAACTATGGATGCATGGACTGATAATTATCGCCATATTCCATTTATGACTTTTACTTTACACTGGATATCATGTAAAGAGACACAGTTGAGATCGTGCACATTACAAACACAGTTGAGATCGTGCACATTACAAACAAGTTTTCTACCGCATCCCCATACAGCAGATAATATTGTAGAAGAATTAAAAAAAGTGTTAACGCAATTTAACTTAAACAACAAGGTTATAATTCTTGTAACTGATGAACGATCAAATATAATTAAAACTGCAAGAGATATGAAAGTTGACAGAGTATCTTGTGTTGCACATGGACTACACAATCTAGTAATGGTAGATACTCTTTCTAAATTACCAGAAATTAATAGTTTTTGTAGCTAAAGCTAGAACTATTATAAAAATTCTTTCTTTTAAAACTCAAGAAATTGAGAAAGCAAGAGAAATTATACAGCAAGAGGAAATTAATAACATTCTTCATAATACTGAAAATTTAAAAGAAATTTTGGAAGCTGACATGAGATTTGATTCTACACTTTCCAGTAATTATGAGCATTCATATACGCAAACTTTTCCTTCACTTACGACATCTTCAGGATTATATAAAGATGTATCAACTAGATGGAATAGCACATTAGAGATGTTGGCCAGTTTACTTAAAAATAAAGGTAGGCTGAATTCATGCTAATGCATGTAAAATTTAGAATAAAATGTAATTTTTTGTGTAAAAATAAAAAATATTTAAGTTCATAAAATAATATAAATATATTGGAATTACAGAATTCTATAATTTATTATAGTAAATAATATTTTTTAATATTTTATTATAATATTTTTATTGAAATATAATTGTAATTTATTATGTAGAAGTAGTAATACGCTGCTTGGAAATGAATAAGCGCTATGATGCAATTCCTATGGACAATGAATGGGAACATATTGAAAATATAGCTAATTGTTTAACAAGTATTAAAACAGCAACAGAAATTCTTTCTGCGGTAGACTATCCAACAGTCAATCTTGCACTTTTATTTAGGTATTTGACATTATATATTTGATATTTAAAATTAAATTTAAAAGAAGTTACTGAATGCTGTTATATCAATTTTTTCTTTAATTTTTTCAGGGCAGAAATTGAGAACAGCATGTGCATAAATAAAGATGATTCATTTATAACAAAGCAATTTAAGGAAACTATTTTAAGAAATTTAAAAAAACAATTTCCAATTCATGAAACTCATGTTTGCGGAGCATTTCTGGATCCAACTCTTCAAAATGTTAAAGGTGTTGCGGAATATCTGGCAGATAAGCAACAGTTTCCTGAAGAATTTTTAAAGTATATGTTCCACAAAATGGTTCCTGCAAATAGTGGAAATGAGCAGGTTAGATTATTTTTACATTTTAATTATTAACATTAAGTAATTTTGTTTGCAGCAACTTCGTTGTGATTAAATACAAAATTATTGTGTTTATAATAGATTTTCACGTTTAATCCTTTTTGATAATAGATATCTAATAAAGAAACAGATAATCATTCTAATGATAAAACGTATCAGCCTCTTGGAATTAAGGGGGGAACCTCACATCTTTCGAATTTTTTTGACGTTTTTTTTTATTACTTAAAAAATTAGTTTAACATTTGAAAAATATGCTCCTAAAGTTTGAAATCGAAATTCGAAGTTTAAATGTCCCTATAGCGCATATAAGTGACGCGCTCCAAACGGTACCGAGTGCAGGTATACAGAACCGCCGTAGCAAAAGCAGGTCAAAAGAGTCCAGGATAGCTAAAAAACAGGAAGCAGCGGCTCAAATGGATGCATTTGCAGAAGAGGAAGGCATATTGTACGGCCCTGGTATCGCAGACTAAGCTTAGATAGTCGTAAGTCCCCTTAAACACTACTTTTCTCTATCGAAAACTTTAAACGCGTTTTTCTCAAAACACAAAATTTTGCGCGCCGTGCAATGTAGCTCAAAGAATTCTCGACCGATATTAATGAAACTTTACACAAATATTCTTTGACTTATTGGCCTTTGCATGACGTCAAGATTTTATTAAAAATTCAATAATAAATATTGTTTTTTATCACTTGTTTATAACAAAAACAGTGATTTTTTTTTTCAAAATAGTCCTGAATTTTTAATTTTTTATTTAAAAAAAAAACTCCGTCATGCAAAGCGTATTAATGTATTTTAACGAAAAAATTTTTGTTTTTTTATTTCAGTTAATTAGAGCGACCTGGGCGTTGCACGGCGCAAATTGTAAGAGCCCACTTCAAGCAACTGCTGCGCCGCCATTTTGACATATTTTTATTTGAAAAAAATATATAATATACCTTAAATCCTATATATTATAATATACTTTATATTGATTTAATAATCTTTTTCATTTTCTCAAAAAAAATTCTTGAAAAAACGGCCGTAGATGTGAGTCTCCCCCCTTAAAAAATTAAGATTGGAATTAGCAGCGAAGCATACAAATATTGTTTCTCCTGACGATCCTATTCTTATTGAAATTAAGAAGTATCTACATATATCAGAATCTATTGACGATCTTTTGCAATGGTGGAACAAGATGAAATTGTTACTGCCAAATTTATACAAATTAATGTATTGTATTTATGCTATAACAATTACAAGTTTAGCATCTGAGCGTGCATTTTCTTCTGCAGGTTTACTTATCACAGCAAAACGTTCTGCATTAAATCCTTCAAAAAGTAATAAAATCTTATTCATACATGATAATTTTAAGTTAATAAAAGATATATATATAAAAGATATATATATAAAATCAATCAAGTAGAATTTTGCAGTCAAATTATGCAGAAGCCCATACAGGATCGCCAGATATTACAACGAAACCAATGCTTGGCCAATGCTATGGCTGTCAATTGACGGCCAAGGTTTTGTCAGCCAATACTGGTCCATCACTGGCATATGACTGGCTGCCTATCTATATAGGCAAATCCGGCGTTACCATGAAGACCAACACTTGGCCAATGCTATGGCTGTCAATTGACGGCCAAAATTCTGTCAGCCAATACTAGCCCATCACTGGCATATGACTGGCTGCCTATCTATATAGGCAAATCCGGCGTTACCAAGAAGACCAACACTTGGCCAATGCTATGGCTGTCAATTGACGGCCAAAATTCTGTCAGCCAATACTAGCCCATCACTGGCATATGACTGGCTGCCTATCTATATAGGCAAATCCGGCGTTACCAAGAAGACCAACACTTGGCCAATGCTATGGCTGTCAATTGACGGCCAAAATTCTGTCAGCCAATACTAGTCCATCACTGGCATATGACTGGCTGCCTATCTATATAGGCAAATCCGGCGTTGCCATGAAGACCAACGCTTGACCAACGTTACGACTGTCAACTGACGACCAAAGTTTAAATGATAGAGTGTAGTGTTTTGTCAAATGACTGAGCCATTATTATTTATCATCATATATAAAATTTATCATATATAAAATTCTTACAATAATTTTATTAAAAATGTTAAATCAACAACAATAACTTTTTTTAAACACGAATAAGTATATGTGTTTTGCTGAAATCTTTTTTCCCGCGAGTCTGCTTTCCAAAAGCGGAATATATTATATTTCCACCGATTTAGAAAATGATGATGTTATTCTTTTGTCAGTTTCTTTCCCGCGTGGGTACGTATTGAAAGTTGTTGCGGAAAGGATAATCAATTGTTGATTTTCATTTGTCCACGCAACGTATCCACGCAACAAGAGCTTAAACAAACTGTCATTAACATTTTCGTAACCTCAATACGAGCGTGTCCACGCGGAAAATAAAATGGTCTCCGATTTTATAAAAGTTCTGGTAATTATTTACTATAAGGGAGGCAGCTCCGATGGCCTTGACCTTGACATATGTTGTCAAGCTCATGACCCCTAGTAACTTTTCCTTATGACTTAAACGGCGCTCACCTCTCATTAAAAAGTTATTAACAAAAAAAGCTTCTGCAATTTTAGTTCGCACGGAAAGTCGCAAACCCATGTGGAACAAAACAATTACAGATCTTGTTTTGGGTTGTAGCAGGGGGTGGGGTGGGGTGGATGTCGGTTCGCGCGGAAAGTCGCAAACCCATGTGGAACAGAACAATTACAGATCTTGTTTTGGGCTGTAGCAGGGGGTGGGGTGGGGTGGATGTCGGTTCGCGCGGAAAGTCGCAAACCCATGTGGAACAGAACAATTATAGATCTTGTTTTAGGTCGTAACAGGGGGTGGGGTGGGATGGATGTCGGTTCGCGCGGAAAGTCGCAAACCCATGTGGAACAGAACAATTATAGATCTTGTTTTGGGTCGTAGCAGGGGGTAGGGTGGGGTGGATGTCGATTCGCATGGAAAGTTGTAAATACAAAGATAGGAATGTAAACAGTACCACTATATCGATGTATCTCACATATTTCTCAGTTATCAGTGACTACTGAAGCTATAAAGTAATTCCAATTTCCATACATCATGCTATTCCATGAGTTTCTTCATTTAACACATAATTATCAAGAACTAATTACATTTCTGGTGCAAAAGAAAGTTATTCGTGGTCAAATAAAGTGTCCTCGGTGCAATAAAATTGTGCATTTAAATATAGAGCAAGAATCGCTTCTTATCCATTGCACTAATACATATTGTAAACAAGTTCGTCGCAAAAAACGAATTAGAAAAACGTGCAATTTTAAGATCAGTGCTTTAACTAATACATGGTTTGCACGAGCTACACTGGATTTGCAGAAAACTTGTCGTTTAATTTGTTATTTTTTATTACTAAATTCTCCACGACAATCAATTTTACAAGCAGAACTATCTATTTCATCTTGCACAGAAGTTGATTGGATAAATTTTTGTCGGGAGGTATGTCCTTTATTTTCTATATTGATATATATTGTTATTGCAATAATTTTTGAAATAATAGTTGAAATTTCTCATACAATCATCTATATCACCCACATATATTTCAAGTGTATTTTTATATAGCTTTTGGCACAATGGTTTTCGCATAATGAAGAGCAAATTGGCGGTCCAGACATTATTGTAGAAATAGACGAAGCTAAATTTGGAAGACACAAGTATCATCGAGGACGTCTTATTACTGGTCAGTGGTTATTTGGAGGTATTGAACGACATACTGGCAAATTATTTGTTGTTCCTGTTGAAAAACGTACATCTCAGATCCTGATTCCAATTATACTTCATCATATCGCACCGGGCACTATTATCTACAGCGATTGCTGGAGAGCATATAATGGATTAAAAGATCACAATTACATGCATCGAGTTGTAAACCACAGCGAACATTTTGTAGATCCTCATACAGGAGTTCACACGCAAAATATAGAACGTTTATGGCGTGATATTCGAAGTGGAATACCAAAATATGGAACTCGTGAAAATCATTACACACATTATTTGGCTGAGTTTATGTTCAAACGTAAATATCAGTACTGCGACCGTATATGCAAATTTTTCGATATAATGGTAACATTTTATCCGCTTAATGAGAACAGTCCAACATCTGCAACTGATGAATAAATAAAATTTTTTCGCATGTCCATTGACTTTTTTTATCACATTAATTATGTACTGATCCAAAACAAGATCTATAATTGTTCTGTTCCACATGGGTTTGCGACTTTCCGCGCGAACCGACAGCCACCCCACCCCACCCCCTGCTACAACCCAAAACAAGATCTGTAATTGTTCTGTTTCACATGGGTTTGCAACTTTTCGCGCGAACCGACATCCACTCCACCCCACCCCGTGCTACAGCCCAAAACAAGATCTATAATTGCACAAACCTTTTTTTGTTAATAACTTTTTAATGAGAGGTGAGCGCCGTTTAAGTCATAAGGAAAAGTTACTAGGGGTCATGAGCTTGACAACATATGTCAAGGTCAAGGCCATCGGAGCTGCCTCCCCTATAGTAAATAATTACCGAAGTTCTTCTGCAGCAATTTATTTGGAGAGAGAAAGAGAGAGAGGGGGGGGGGGGAGAGAGAGAGAGAGAGAGGACAGTCAGCCAAATATCGTGCAGATCCTACGATTTGCAGTAAGTATTTTTCAATCAAGTTCTTTTTTCTGTATTTAGCTTATTTTATATTTCTTCTAAATCTTAATTTAGAACGTATCTGTGAAAAATATGTCAAATTATTATCGATTAAAAAAGTATCGTGAATTAAAGAGAAGACGAAGTGCGCGCGAAAATGAAAGCGCGATATATGAAAAAGATTATACGCAAAAAAGTCAAAATAGAACTAATGTGATCAATAATATTGTAAGTATTAACGAAGAGATAGATGAAGATGTTACAATTGTTAATGAGATAGATGATGAGTTTACAATTGTTAATAACGGTGAATTTGCATTGCTTGAAGAGTCAATACAACATAAAGCAGGAATTAAAGAAAAAATTACTCAGTGGACTTTACGGAATCTAAGTACTTTAAGATTAAGTGTAGTCACAGAATTATTAACAATATTAAGAGAAGAGGGACACACATCCTTACCTCTAACGGCTCAGGCATTATTAGGTACGAAGCATCATCGCGTTTTGCAAGTGATGACAAGTAATCGGGAAACTGAAGGTACATATATGTATTTAGGTATACAAAAGGGACTTGAAAAAATAATTTCGCCGGATGTATATCATGAAAATGAGATTTCTGTGTTAATTCACATAGATGGAATGCAAATTTACAATAATTCACAGATTCAAGTATGGCCAATTAGTGTAAAAATTTTCCATAGCAATTATGTTTGTAAGCCTTTCGTCGCCGGTATTTATTGTGGAGATTCCAAGCCTCAAAACTGTAATAATTATCTGTACGATTTTGTGAAAGAAGTTAAAAGCTTAATAACTAATGGTATCGAATTAAATGGAAAAAAATATTTATTTAAAATTAGTGCTATTGTTGCAGATGCTCCCGCGAGAGCATTTATAAAATATTGTAAACCACATAATTCATTTTATGCCTGTGAAAGATGCATAACGAAGAGCGTATCGGTAGGAAAGAAACGAGTTTATCCAGAAATGAATTGTAAGAACCGAAGTAAAGAATCGTTTGAAAATCGCGAACAGCCACAACATCATAAAGATAATATAAATTCAATATTGTTAGAATTACCAAATTTTAATATAATTAATTCTATTGTTATTGATTCCATGCACCTATTATATCTTGGTGTAATGAAAAGTTTATTGGAGAAATGGATAATTAAAAAAAGTGTTGCAGGGCTCAAAAGACATTAGATACGACATTTGAGAGACACAATAAATTCCATCAGTCGAGATATACCATGCGAGTTCCAACGTAAAAAGTTTGACATGAATGTGATACTTAGATGGAAAGCGACACAATTTAGATTATTTTTATTATATTGCAGTTCAACAATATTACATGATGTACTTCCTGACAATTTTTATAGACATTTCTTACTCTTATTTGTAGCTTGTCGTATTCTGAACAGACAGCATATTACGTTATCATATTGTGATTACGCAAAAAATTTATTAAGAAAATTTTTTTATTTATTGCCATCTTTATATGGAGAACAGTCACAAGTATTAAGTATACATTATTTGATACATTTAACTGACGATGTTATAAATTATAAAACATCATTGAGCGAATTTTCTGCGTTTTGGGGTGAAAGTTACATAAGTATCTTTAAAAAGCTTATAAAATCATCTAACAAACCTCTGGTACAAATTATTAACAGATTGTCTGAATTGGAGTCACAAAAAACATTTAAAATACAAGAAAAACGATATTTGAATAATTGTATCTTCCAAAATTCTAACACATATATTTATAAAGGAGAAGAATACCTTATTGTATCCAGTATCAATGTTAATAATTTCGTATTGAAATGTATCCATCCCGACAATGTTGCTCAATTAAGCGATAATAAAATTCTTAAGATCGATGCAATTTTATTAAAAAACTAAGAAACTGGAAACAGATTAAAACTGGAAGATTTGTATATATTAGGATATGAACTGGCTAATCCACGAGAAACTTTTAATTATCCGATTTCGTCTAAAGAAGTTGGAATTTGTGTGGGCGTAAAATTTTTAGAATATAAAGAAATGTTCCTTTTGAAAAGATGTAAAATACAAATGTATTTTATTACATATTAATAATAATCATTATGTAATTTCCTTATTGCATACGTAAAATATGTAATACAAATGTTAATTTGTTATATTCTTCACAAATATATCTTATACATATTCTCCATGTATTATATTTCTCAATTATACTTATATGATTAATGTACTCTTGCACAAAATGTAATCGAGTTATTTAATGTAGTTAAGGTGATGAAGGCCATCACACACAGAATTTCGTAACGACGTAGTCGAGACATAAGGAAATTGACTAATTACAATTGTGCATCCAAGTAGGGATGCACACTCAATTGTGATTAGTCGATTTCCTTATGGTTACGTTTTACATCGTTACGGAAATCTGTGTGTGATGGCCTTAACTCTTCTTAATTATAGGAACAACCTCCTGTTCCATAAGCCATTTTTCCCTTGCCCGTTCTCGTTTTTCTCTTTCAAAAAAAAAAGACTCACTTGACCTGTTTTCAAAAAAAGGTAAAACCATTTTGTGTTAATTTTTTTAAATTAAATATACAATATATATACAATATAAGAATAGGAAAAATATGTTATATAATAAAAATAATAATACAAATATTTATATTGTAAAGTTACTCTTAAACAAAGTAAACGCAGGTTAAAACGCGCTTGTAAAAGTGCAGAAATACGAAGCACTGATGAGAATGTCCTATTAAATGACTCAATTCCACTCATTTTGAATGATAATAATTTTGAAAAAGAATTGGACAGCATACCGTTTATAATCGATTCTGGCAATGAAGTCGAAATATCTGCGACAAGCATTGGTGAGGAAGCGTCGTCCTCAAAAGAAAAGTCAACGACATATGGTAAATTTCGCGTTTGAAATAATTGTAAAGTATATCACTAAGGCACGATTGCACCAACGTTATTTCGATTTTAAGCGAGACTTAAATATATGTCTGTCTTTATTCATTTAGAAACAAAGATAGACACATGTTTAAGTCTGGCTTAAATCTAAAATAATGTTGGTGCAATCTGGCCTTAATGTGTTAATATTAACGACGTAATCTTATTGTATTTTAAATTTATATATAAATAATTTGTTTGTGTAGGCATCCAAGAAAATTTTTGCCCGGACTTAATTCCAGGTCAGATTTAAATAGAAGATATTGTTCCAAAAGAATTCATCCTCCAATGTTTACGAAATCTGATGAATATATTTGCATGGATATTCGAGATATTTTCGTCAAATTTCATGAGAGAATTGGAGATGTATTTTTTTCGGAACAATCTAAAATAAGAAATATGAAACATTAAGTATTAAGTAAAAACATTTTTTAGGAGCTGTAAAGAAATATCTTGATGATAAATGCAATTTGATAGTAGCAGCTATAAACTCTGCTAAAAGAAGCATTTTATACGATGTAGAAAAAAAAATTAACGATTTAAAGCATACATTAATAGCCAACCGTACGATAGAAATGCCAATTGATAATTTTAATAACGTTCGAGACGAGTTAGGAGTGGCATTCCCTATCAAGACAATGGGAGATTTTTTAAATTTTGAGGAGGAAATTGCGGAATCACGAGAGAAGAAGGAAGCTTTAGTAAATAAAAACATTGAAATAACATTACTTTATACGTGTTATACATAATAACTTATTTGTATTTCTAGATAAAGTTTAACCGAATTTTGCTGTGTGGAGAGACATGCATCAAAAAATGCGTGAGGAAAATAATGACGGCAACACTTTCCAAATCCGTGGAAGTAGAATATTCCGCTTTTGGAAAGCAGATTCGCGGTATTGGAAAAAGAGATTTCAGCAAAACACATACGTATTCGTGTTTGAAAGGTTATAATTATTATTGGTGATTTAATATTAATAAAATTATTGTAAGAATTTTCACAAAAATATATAGTTTACAGATGTATTATTGGAAAAATTTGGACGTAGTGAAGAATTTAAACAATTATCAACAATTATAAGTCGTTGGTTTTCTGGAGCTCCAGATCGTGAAGGAGGGCGGAAGAGAAGAAAATGTTTCGCAGAGGTTTAGTTTATAATTACATGTATTATATGTTATAGATTTAGTTAGTTACATATATTATTATATTATATATGATTATATTATATATAATTATATTATATATGATGATAAATAATAATAACAATTTGTTAATTATTCACGTTGATGTATTATTGCTGAGTTTTATTATTCTGATTATTGCTGAAATTTATTATTCTTATTGATATCCATTCTAGACCAGAGGATGATCTTACATATGGCTCATCCGAGTGCATAGTTTGACAGGTTAAAATTATACTGAAATTGACTTCTAATCGTATCAATCGTATCAAATAAATTTTTTCGTAAAAAAAATATATTTGATACAGTTGATACGATTAAAAGTCAATTCAGTATAATTTTAACCTGTCAAACTATGCACTCGGATGAGCCATAAAATCATCCTCCGGTCTAGAATGAGGCCTGGTTATCGTACCGTAATGTTGTACTGCGCCAGTATTGTTTGCCAATGTTTGACCAGCTGTTATCTGCTGGTGCTACCAGTACTGTGCCGGTATTGGAAATCTGGCAATCTGTAGTGGCTCAGTACTGAGCCGATCGTATAACAATACTGGAGAAGTACTGGCTGATAACGACTAGGCCAATACCACAGTATAAGAAAGAACAGTAGGTTCACTCTGCTAAAAAGTGTCCTAATAATCGTCTCTCGCGCATGACCGAATCGCACAACCAGCAACATGGCGGTTGTAAACATATGGCCATAGAACCATGTGCTGTTATTTTTATCCTCATCGTTTTAAAATAAAGAAATATATATATATAGTTTAATGATAGTGAATCAATATGAGTGAAAGAGGCGGATATCGTTGTTGCATAAAAGGCTGCCAAAGTGCAACGAGTAATAAACGTGGGATAAAAGAAACTTTGTTCAGATTCCCGAAAGATGCAGAAAGGTTAGTTTATTATGTTACTTGTCTTGCATTTACTTTAGCTTTTAGAGCAGATTGCATGAATTGTCCTGAAATATTAAACCAATTTTAAAATAATCTTTGCATTATAATTAAATTTGAAATTTTTTAATCATGTTTTATAATAAATTGCTAAACAATGCAAGCAATATTTTCTAACGTTTTTATTTAATACGATCAAAATGTGAAAAATTTTATTGTTATTGGTTTATAACAAAAATTTGAAATATGTAGAAACATAAAAAGGCTATTGTTTGAAGGTCAAAATTGTGGGCATCAATCTGTGGTCGAGAGGAATTGCTTTCAAAGACTGCCATACAACTTTATAATAATTATAGAATATGTAAACTGCATTTTACAAATAATATGTTTTTAAATTATGAAAAAACAAAGTTGCAGCCACATGCCGTTCCAAGTAATATTACAAAAAATAATGGTAAGCTATTTTCAAATAATACAATATGTATGGCATGAAAATAATGTTGAACATGATAAAATATTATTTCACAGATGAAGAAGCAGGTTCAAGTAGCTCAAATATAGAAACACTCTGCACAAATACTTTAAATACCGAAAATACACAAGAAGAAAGTACTGTATTAGAGATAACTACATTCAATGAAAGGGACGTAATACATATAGACGAAGCAATAGCAAAAGTATCAGAATCAGGAACACAAACATCTTTATCACTATCTTCTTTATCTCCACGAAAAGCACAACTTTATCAACAGATAAGAGGATATAAAAGAAAAATAGCCAATTTGGAACTACAATTACAGCAAGCAAAAAGAGCGAAAAAAGAAGATATTAATACATTAGATATGTTACTAGACAAATATTTTCCAAAACAGACATCCGAATTTGTAAAAACACAAGTACGCCTCTTTCAAAAAAATGCAAAAGGTAGAAGATACGATAACGCTTCATTCAAACAGTATTGTTTATCTATATATTTTTCAAGTCCTAAAGTATATAAAGAGTTAGCAAATAAATCTAAATTATTTTGTTTACCTAGCTGTACAACACTAAAAAGATTTACTCAAAACTGTTATATAAATCCAGGATTACAAGAGAACGTATTTCAAATATTAAAATTTAAAATTGATGCTTTGTCAGAACTTAATAAATACTGCGTACTTAGTATAGACGAAATGTCTTTGAAAACACACTTATTTTATAATATAACAACAGACAAAATTATAGGTTTTGAAGATATAGGATATTCACAGAATTGTTCACAGTTACCTGCATGTAATGTAGCTGTGATTATGATTAAGGGTATCTGTCATTCATGGAAACAACCATTAAGTTATTTCTTTCTGAACTCCACAATGAAAGCATCTGATTTACTAATAATTATACAAGAAGCAATTAGAAAGATCAAAAGCATCGGTTTAAAAGTTGTTGGTCTTATTTCAGATATGGGCTCCAATTTTTATCAATTAACTAAATTATTAAATATTAATAATAGAAAATCATATTTTACAGTAGATGAAGAGAAAATATATTACATATTTGATACACCTCATTTGTTAAAAGCAACTAGGAATAACTTACATGAACACAATTACGTATATAGTGATAAAATTGCTTCATGGAAACATATAGAAGATTTTTATACAATAGATAAAAAGGCACAATTTAGAGCGGCTCCTAAATTAACAGATAGTCATATTAACCCTAATAATTTTGAAAAAATGAAAGTGAAATATGCAGCACAGGTATTAAGCCACTCTGTTTCAGCTGGTATAAACACATATGTTAGTTTAGGTTCTTTACCTGCAGCAGCCATTTTCACAGCAGACTTTATAAGAATATTTGACAAATTATTCGATATTTTAAATTCTTCGAAACTTTACAGCAGCAATCCTAATAAACAAACATACAAAAATACAAACGTGCAACTTACTTTTCTCAATGAAACAATACAGTTTTTGCAAAGCGTAAAAGTAATTAGAAAAGATGGAAAAGATGTAACAAATTCTGTTAAATCAGTAAGATGTTGGATTGTTACAATTAATTCTATATTAGAGTTATGGAATTGTTTAAATTTACAACAATCATCAGTTCCTATTAATTATTTATTAACCAGACGACTAAATCAAGACTGTTTGGAAAACTTTTTTGGAACCATACGTAAACAAAGTGGGAATGCATTTAATCCTACACCAATGCAATTTTATTACAGCTTTAAAAAACTGTTTTCTATTGATTATATTAAAGCAGATAGCGGAAATTGCGCTGCTGATGAAGAGTCAATATTAATTCGATGTCAGGACATTAAAAGAACACAAAATGTAATATTTCAAACATCTTCAAAAGCAGCAACATTTATTACTTCAGATATAGATAAATATGATTATCGTAATTTGCCAGTAACTGAAGAAAATGTTTTTTTTTATATATGCGGATATTTATTGCGTCGCCTTTTTGTTAAACATTTGTGTGATACATGTGCATTACTAGCTGAAAAAGACTGTAATTTAAATGAAGCTCGTTTATACTCTTATTTTAAGACGTATGATAATTCAAACGATATGTTTGGCAGTTTATATGTACCAAGTGCCGTATTTGTTAATTATATCAAAGAATTACATACAAAATTTTTCGAAAATATTAATATTATTATTGAAACAAATGTTATGCAAAAGTTTCTGCAAATTTTATCCACTATTCAATTTTCTCATCCTTGTAGTGATTTTCCAAAAATTTATTTGCTAAAACTATTTATTAGAATGAGATTATATTACATATTAAAATTTATTAATAGAGACTTTAAAACCAAAAAAAGAAGTAAAAAAAAATCTATCATTTTGTGTCATAATTAATAATTTAAACTTTTATATTCTACTTATGTTTGTGCAATATCTTTTTAGTTTAATATGTAATACGTAAAAGAATTGTGTTATTTAACAGTTATGTTATTTAAAAAAGTTGTTACTTAAAAAAATTGCGATATTTAATATATTCAATATACATTTTTCTTTATATATTCTTTTTATATTCTTGAATGATATTGTGTTTATATATATTTTTGCCATGTGATACTTTATATGTCAAGTCATTTTTATAATCTTCTGTTTTCATATACTTGACACAATATCATTTTAGTAAAATTTGAACAATATAATAATTTTTTGTTTATTCCAAATTCTATAGCCATAAATATATAATTAGTAATACTATTTTCAAAATAAATATTTATATATCTTCAAATAAACAATAACAAAACTTATACAAGACATCTCTGGTGTAACTTTTAATGAAAGTAACCCCTGCTGAAATCCCTGGTAAATATTTTCTCACAATTTAAAAAACAATTTATAGAATTTCTGAATTTTTTATGATGACAGATAATTATTTATTATTAGATTTTTTCACCAAGAGCACGATTTATTAAAACGTATATCTCTTCATTTCGCATTTAATTTAGTTTTGTATAATTAAT
The DNA here is from genome assembly GCA_901521435.1 of Crematogaster levior. Classification (NCBI taxonomy): domain Eukaryota; kingdom Metazoa; phylum Arthropoda; class Insecta; order Hymenoptera; family Formicidae; genus Crematogaster; species Crematogaster levior. The sequence goes on from CABEGB010000309.1 coordinate 25,876, forward strand.
TATTTATTCATTATGCTAATTAATTAATATTCCTAATTATTTTTTAGGTATACAAAACGTGCATCAATAAACTCAAATTAAGAAAGAAAAAAGAAGAATTGGACAATATTGAAATTATAACTGATGGATCAAGGATGGATACACATTTGTAAATGTTATCAAATTATATTTTTCTAACGTCTTTTATAATAATACACGCGTACACATACACACACATGCGCGCGCACACGCACACACAAAATAATATCTATGTTATTATTATCATTATCAAAATATTATCATGTTTCTTGAATTTTCTTATCTCTGTTAATTTATAGGCTCTGTACATTTATTTATATACATAGAATTTATTAGGATTTTAATAATTAGATAATTATTGCATATAATAATTGTATACTTATACAGTGATTTTGATAAAATTGTATTTTAATTAAAAATAAATTAATACGTATGTACAAAATAAACGCAAAGATATTAATCATTGTAAATATACACAATAATTTACGCACCGAGTAAATATGATGGCACAGACTTTCTTCATATCAAGTCAATTATTATTCTAGAGTCTTATTTTATTTTAGAATATTAAATAAAATTTTTTCTTAGTATTTTTATAATATTCTTATTAGACATATATCTTTTTTATTGTATCTATGCCTTTCAAATTAGAGCCCGCGCACAACCAGCAATATGGCGATCTATTAGTCATGAGATCAAAAAGCGCCGACGCGAGTGAACCTACTATTCTTTCTTATACTGTGCCAATACTATCTCCCAGTATTGGGCCTAAGTTATCATCCGACACTCAGCCAGTACTTCGCCAGTAGTGTTGCCAGTACTACGCCAATACTCCAACTGTGACAACGGGTACTGGCGCAGCACTGGGCCAATTGTAAATCCCTATATGGGAAATTTTGCCGTGATATAAGTAAACCTGTAGAACACAATAAACATATGCAAAAATGCACATGCAAATACTCAGATGCTGAAATTAATCTATAAAGTTGTTTTTATGTAAAAGTCTTTTTGTATAAGTCTTTCTATAATATAATACATTCTAGTGGTTAATGTCTGGTTCCACCAACATACATTAACGTTAATCTCAATTTAACTTATTTTTTATTTTTCTAGTTTTTAGAATTAAATTAAAATTAATCTACGTTGATGGAACCGGATATAAGTGACTTACATTTTATTTTTGTTACATATATGAGAATATTTAAAAATGTTATTTTGTTTTTTCAACAAAAATCAAATGCATAAGTTCTCATACAATTTAATATTTGAAATGTTTATATAGGTCTTTATGTTACTCTTGATAAGTCTTTCTATTAAATATGTAAACATTCTGATAGTTTTAATTTTGTTTTTTTTTTCGCAATAAAAATAAATTAGCAAATAATTATATTTTAAAAAACAATATTGTGAGGTAGCGGATTCGTAAGACAGGTACACCGAACCGAATATTGTAGGGTGAAAGTTTATTTAACTAGGAAACTATAAGAAAATACAGAGAACACAGATATGAGGATACTACACAAGGTAAGGAGGCAAGATGACAACATAATAAGAAAACGCACGCATGCGCAATACGATGAATTGGCGCACTTGGTTCGCTAGAGATGACGTACTAGAATCGCATAGGGCGCGCATTTTCAAAAGTCCAACACTCCCACTCGATTCAAGTACGGTCTTCGTTCGGGACATAGAGGTTCACCAAACCTAGGAGTTCCATACAAGTTGCGTGTTTTTGCTTGGATAGCCCTTTAGTTAGGATGTCTCCATCTGCAGCCATCTCGTCGGTTGGGGTGTACTCAATCTTCAATTCGCTCCTCTCAACAATGTCTCGAACAAAATGGTGACGTACGTCGATGTGTTTGCTGCGATTGTGAAACACGGGGTTCTCGGCTAACTTCTTTGCGCCGTATTGTCACAGAACATCCTCACCTGTGCTCTCTGATCAAAAACAGTATTTCTTAAGAAACGCTTTAAGTACATAACTTCCTTTGAAGCCTCGGACAGCGCTATGTACTCGGCCTCTGTGGATGAAAGAGCCACTGTTTTCTGTTTTCTGTTTTCTGGATTCCCATGAGATAGGGCAGCCTCCGAGAATGAATATGAATCCGGTATAAGACCTCCTGTCATTCGGGCAATTAGCCCAATCAGCATCGACAAAGCCTTCCAATGGTCGTCCAGTTTTATGGAATCTCATCCCCAAATTTTGAGTACTTTGAAGAAAACGAAGAACTCGCTTCGCCGCGGTCCAATGACTTGCGTTGAAACAACAATTGAACTGGCTCAAGTAGCTGACCGCGAAAGCGATATCGGGCCGAGTGCATACCGCCAGGTACATGAGCGATCCGACAAGTTCACGGTAGGGTAAATGTTGCTCATTACCGCGTTTGGCTCCTCTAGATCCTTCTCCAATTTTACACCGGGGTCCAATGGTGTGGACACGGGTCTACAACCTGACATCCCGAAGCGATCGAGAATATCCCTAATATAGCTGGACTGACAGATCGTAATCTCACCTTCTCGTCGGGCAAACTCCATCCCGAGGCAATACCTTATTTCTCCTAGATCGGTTATTTCAAACCTCTCTGATAGATACTGGCTGAATGTTGAAATTTCGGATTCGCTCTGCGAAGCAACGATGATGTTGTCGACGTATATCGCAATCAGAAGTAGATCTTCTCCCTCGCCTCTAACGTACACGCATGGATCTGCGTCCGATTTCCTTGCTTCAAAATTGACAATTTCCCGGTTGATTCTCTCGTTCCAACATCGTCCGGCCTGCTTAAAAGGCCGTAGAGAGCTTTATTTAGTAAACAAACCTTGTCGCCTTTTGCAAGTTCTTTGAGCATTTTGACCGATTTCTCACCAATATCACTCTCAGTGGTCTCTGACAATACTATTCTCTTCAGGGCGTCTACAGTATGTTCCGAAATCTCCATGTAGACCTTCTCTTTGAGTTCTCCGTTTAGATACGCCGTCGTTATGTCGAACTGCCTTACATTCATGTCGTCTGTTGAGAGTGTTTAATGCGTGTCAGCCTTCGATTGGCGTACTAGCGAAGGCACCGTTGAGGCAGCCAATGGGCGTGCTTCCTTTTTTGCGGCTTGCCGCGTCGGTCAGTTGTTTTTCGCGCGACTCCTCTCCTTCTTCTTCATATTCGTTCGTGCGTTGAAGACTGTGAGGTGTGTCTCCGGTTATCCGCGATTAAGGAAACGTGTATAATAAAAAATGTGCTCTGCCTCATATACAATAAAAGCATAGTGAACTAAATTTACAAGCTCGTCCTAGCCATTGAATTTCCTCCTACTCTGTTTAAAAATAAAGTCACAATAGGTTATGGGCCCAGAACGCTTCCACTGTATAAAAATTCTTACGCGAGGCGTGAAGCCGAGATACGAGAGAGGCGTAATACGTGAAGTGCTAGAAAATCGGGATACGCGAGAAGCGTAAAACGCCAGGCGCGAAATCGTGGTACGTGAGAAGCGCGGTGTACAAGACACGAGGCGCGGAAAAGGCGGCGGACATATTAATACGAAGTAGCTGCACGTGGTCGCGAGTGAAATCCAAAATGACTGAGGCAATCTCGACTCGAAACATTACGAAATTCAACGGAGAGGATTTTCAAGGGTGGAAGTTCCAAATGCGCATGTTATTAGTGGCTCATCGAATATGGGATATTGTCGACGGAACGAGAGTTAGGCCAGCGCAGGCAGGAGAATCTCAGGAAACGTGGCATGCGGAGAACGCAAAAGCGATGTTTTTGTTATCATCGACGCTCGAGCCGGAACATCTACGACCGTTGCTTACATGCGAGACGGCAAGTGAAATGTGGAGACAATTATATTCAGTGCACGAACAAAAATCGGCGTCAAACAGACTGTTGTTGCTTACGCGGTTCTACGAGTGTCGAATGTCGACGGAAGACTCGATGGTGCAGCATATAGCTAAAATACAGAACATGGCGGCACAGCTAATTGACGTGGGAGAGCAAGTCTCAGAGGCGATGATAATTGCGAAGGTGCTCGGGAGTCTATCGCTGAAATACGCGAGTTTTCAGACGGCATGGGACAACATGCCAACGGACATGCAAACGATGGGAAATCTACAGGAGAGGCTGCTTCGAGAAGAAGCTCGTATGTCGTCAAATGACGAAGCTCCGGGAGCGTTCGCGGCGACAAGAAAAACAGATGCAAAAAAGACAGGCAAATCCACTGAGAAAGTGAAGAAAGCGCAGACAAAATCGAAAGACAAAGATCTTGAGAAAGTGCAGTGCTACCGGTGTCAGAAAATGGGACATTACGCGCGACAGTGCAGGGGCAGACGGCAAGCCAAAGATGACCGTGACGCGAGCAGTTCAAACGACTGCGCGTTTGTAGTCGAACGTGAGAATAGTGTCCGATCGAGAGGTGTAGGTAAAGAAGGACGTTTCGAGGTACCGACTGACATTGCAGACCTGGTGTTAAGGGCAGATAAAAGTGATATCTGGCTCACTGACAGTGGCGCATCTCGCCATATCACTTATCGACGTGAGTGGCTACGCGAATATCGTGAATTGTCTGACGGAGGAACAGTGTCTCTCGGAGATGACAAACAATGTCATGTAGTTGGTGAAGGAACAGTTGAGATCGAAAAATACATCGACGGCACGTGGCGAACGTCGCGAATTGAGAAGGTGTTACACGTCCCGGACATGAAAAAGAACTTGTTCTCCGTCGGTGTTTGTACATCCAAAGGCCTTGGTGTGTTTTTCAGCGGAAGACAGGTTCGAATCAAAAAAGACGGAATGACCGTGGGATACGGAATAAAGCAAGAAAACCAAATATATCGGATGCTGTTTCGTACGAAGTGTGTGAAGCAATACAGTGAGGCAAATGTCGCGAAGACAAACTTTCAGACGTGGCACGAGAGACTAGGGCACGTGAATACTCGTGCGATGCGAGAACTTGTAAAAAAGGGGCTGGTGGAAGGAGTCAAATTGCCGGAAGCCGGTGAGGTATTTTGCGAGTCGTGTCAAGTGGGCAAGTCGCACCGACAGGCTTTCCGGAAGGAACGGCTGCGTGAAGCAACAAAAGCCGGAGAAGTGTTTCACACTGATGTGTGCGGGCCCATGTCGGTGGAATCGTTGGGAGGTGCGCGGTTTCTATTAACATTCAAGGACGATGCGACTAGTTTCAGATATATTTACTTTCTAAAACACAAAAGTGATGTGATTGAAAAATTTCGCGAGTTCGACAAGCTAGTCGAAAATAAGTTCGGTAGACCAATGCGCGTGTTGCGATCCGATAACGGTCGCGAGTTTAAAAACAGTGCGATGGATAGCTATCTCAAGTCGCGCGGAATTGAACGCGAGTGCACGGCGCCATATACGCCGGAACAAAACGGCAAGGCCGAGCGCGACAATCGAACGATAATCGAGAGTGCGAGAACAATGCTTCACTCGAAGGAGCTTCCGAAGTTTCTGTGGGCTGAGGCGTGCAGCACGGCGGTTTACTTAATGAATCGCGCCGGAGCATCTAGTACACGAGACGGAGCGACTCCATATGAGAAATGGATTGGAAGAAAGCCGAACTTGGAACATTTGAGGATATTTGGGTCCAAGGCCTTCGTTAATGTGCCCAAACAGCACTTGACGAAGCTCAGCGCCAGAGCGAAGAGTATGATATTGGTCGGATATGAAAGCAACTCCTCAAATTATCGAGTCTATGATCCGGTGACGAAAAAGGTGAAAGTATCGAGGGACGTGGTATTCCATGAGAAAATCGGAAAAATTACGTTGCCGACAGATGATGACTCGCACGAAGAAATGATGTTGCTCAAGGCAAAAGAAGAAGTGATTCCTGTTCGTGAAGAGGACGTGAATCGTGAAAGAAAAAAAGACGACGAGGTTTTCTTACCGGCCGAGAAAGAAGAAGTGTACCCACGAGAAGTGGCAGTACCAGTACCACGTGGCAGAAATACAATTCCGAGTCTCAGAGATAGAGACTCGATAAAACGGCCATCGCGGTACGAAACGAACGTTGTAGAACGTGAAATTCCCGAGACGTTCGAAGAGGCAATGGAGAGTAAAGACTCCGCAAATTGGAGTGAAGCTATAGAGATAGAGCTCAAAGCGCATCGAGAGAATCGAACGTGGACACTGGTGGAAAGGGAGCCTGAGATGAAGACCATAGATTCGAAATGGGTCTTCCGAATGATGAAGAACACTGAGGGCGAAGTCTGCAGATTCAAGGCACGACTCTGCGCAAGAGGATTTATGCAGAAGAAAGGTGTGGATTTTTCAGAAACTTTTGCACCTGTAGTCCGGTACAACTCATTGCGAGTGCTGCTCGCAATCGTCGCATCAAGGGACTTGGAGTTGACTCAGTTCGACGTGCAGACGGCGTTTCTGTACGGAGAGCTCGACGAAGAAATCTTCATGGAAGTGCCGGATGGGTTGTGTATCAATGGGAGTGTCGTGAGGGATCCCGTTTGTCGCCTTAAAAAATCGCTTTACGGGTTGAAGCAAGCACCAAGGTGCTGGAATCGCGAATTCAGTGTTTTTCTGAAAGAGTTCGGATTCAAAATGACAGACGCAGATCAGTGTATTTTCGTTGGTCATGTCGGGCAATCCATTGTATATCTAGCGTTATATGTAGACGACGGGCTAATTGCAGCTGAATCAAGCGAAATTCTGGAGTGTGTTCTTGAGCACTTGCGAAAAGCGTTCAAGATCACAATCGGCGATGCGAGTTTGTTTGTTGGAATGCAAGTAGAGCGCGATCGGGCGAGGAAATCAGTTTTCGTTCATCAGAGTGCTTATGCTAGGCGTGTGTTAAGGAGATTCGGAATGATCGATGCAAAGTCGATGAGTGTGCCTTCTGATCCTAATGTGATATTGTATCCGTCAGCAGAAAAGGAGAAAGAATCAGTAAAAGTGCCATTCAGGGAAGCGGTTGGCTCACTTATGTTTCTTGCGATCGTGTCGCGCCCTGATATAGCGTTTGCTGTGAATTTGGTCAGCAAATTTCTTAATAATCACAGTAGTGATCATTGGCGCGCTGTGAAGCGAATCTTAGCGTATCTGTCCGGGACACAAGAATATGGGATAGAGTTTCGCGGGAATGGAAACATGACAGAGCTAATCGGATATTCAGATGCAGATTACGCGGGCGACGTCGAAACGCGAAGGTCAACGACGGGTTACATTTTCGAGTTTGCGGGAGGTCCGATTACGTGGGCGAGTCAAAGGCAAAAGTTGGTTACACTCAGCACAACGGAATCGGAGTATGTTGCAATGTCGGCAACATCGCGAGAAGCCATTTGGTTTCGGAAATTATTATCTGATGTCGAATGTGAGGATGCAACCTTGATTTATGTTGATAATCAGAGTGCAATACGTTTGGTGAAAAATCCTGAATTTCATAAGCGCACCAAGCACATCGACATAAGATACCATTATATTCGTGAAAAAGTAAACGCAAACGAATTGATTGTAGAGTACTTATGTACGGAGGAGCAGAAAGCTGACATATTTACGAAGGCTTTGCCGAGGGAACGATTCTTCATGCTGAGAGAGAACATCGGTGTCGTTGAATTCGGACTGCGCATAAACGGTGGAAGTGTTGAGAGTGTTTAATGCGTGTCAGCCTTCGATTGGCGTACTAGCGAAGGCACCGTTGAGGCAGCCAATGGGCGTGCTTCCTTTTTTGCGGCTTGCCGCGTCGGTCAGTTGTTTTTCGCGCGACTCCTCTCCTTCTTCTTCATATTCGTTCGTGCGTTGAAGACTGTGAGGTGTGTCTCCGGTTATCCGCGATTAAGGAAACGTGTATAATAAAAAATGTGCTCTGCCTCATATACAATAAAAGCATAGTGAACTAAATTTACAAGCTCGTCCTAGCCATTGAATTTCCTCCTACTCTGTTTAAAAATAAAGTCACAATATCGTCTTCCGCGGCTAGGGCAATAATGGTTCTAATAGAACTGAGTCTTGCAACTGGCGCGAACGTTTCGTTAAAGTCGACTCCGGGTCTTTGCGCGAATCCTTTCGCGACCACTCGAGCTTTCCTCCGGTCTAGATTTCCGTCATGCTTGTATTTGTTTCGCAATACTACTCGACTGCCGATTACTTCGTGGTCTCCGGGTCTGTTCGTGATAGTCCATACATTATTCTTGATGATGAGACTTCATCTCCGATGCCATTGCCTGATACCATTCTTCGGCGTGAGGTCCACCTACAGCCTGCTTGACTGGCACTTCGGCAAGACAGGAAAACTCTTCTATTTCGTTGATGTAGTCAGCCATGTGGTATTCCTTTCGAGGCCTACCTTTTTGGCCGGTTCGTATCACCTTTGGTCTGCCTCGACCTCTGCGCTGCGACATCCGATCTGGTTCTGCTTGAGCGTCTTCCTCCTCATTTACATCTTGTTCGTCGTCGTTGTCCCGGTCGTTGGAGGAGGGTTGTTCCTGATCATTTCCATGGGGAAGAGTCACCTCCACTTTCAAAGCGCCGTCATCTATGTCGATTAAAATTTCATCGAAGTCTTCAATTTTTGCCGGATTACTTGAAAGTCCAACAAACCTTACATCCCGTGCGATGTCGATACATTTCTCGTCCGTCAACCATATGCGGTATCCTTTCGATTCATTGGAGTAACCAACGAAAATTCCCCTTCTCGATCTTGAATCGAGCTTTCCTTTCGCTGGTTCTCGATCCAAAGTGAAAACTTCTGATCCGAATTCTTTAAGATGGCTGACGTCCGGAATCTTTTCTGTCCATCTTTCGTAGGCTGTCCTTCCTCCGAGACTTCTTAACGGGCATCTATTTCGAATATAATTTGCTGTGTTTAGTGCTTCGCCCTAGAATGATAATGGTAGTGAGGATTGAGCCAAGAGGCATCTCGTCATGTCCAATAATGTCCGGTTTCGTCTCTCCGCAACACCGTTCTGTTCGGGTGTGTGCGTGACCGTAGTTCTTCAAGCAATGCCGTTCTCCGTTAGGAACGCATCAAAGGCTTCGTTCCGGTACTTCTTACCGTTGTCCGTTTGTAGAGCTTTTATCTTCCTTCCGTGTTGATTCTCAACGAAGGCCTTAAAGTTCTTGAAAGCGACGAAAACTTCGCTCTTTCTTTTCAATAGGCGTATCTCGCATCATCTACTGTAATCATCGAACGTAACTGCATACTTCGCTTTTCCGTTCGACTCCACCCGCATTGGCCCAATAACGTCGCTGTGGATGATTTCCAGCAATTTCGAAGACCTTTTTGATTCTTTGGGGAAGGGTGATTTGGCCATTTTACCACGGAGACATATATCGCAAACGAAGTCTTCTTGTAGTTTCCCAAGTTTCATTCCTCGTACGGCGCCACTGCGATCACTTTGAGTGAGGTCTCGAATGTTCAAGTGACCCATGTTTATGTGCCACGTTTCAGTCGCAGTTTTTACTCTGCCTTTTTTGGCAAATTTGGCGTTGGCATTATATTCGTTGTTCGTCTTGCGTAAATAGTATAATCCATCACATCGATCTGCGATCAGAATTGTTTTTCCATTTTTATCGACAACCTTGGCCTTTTCTCGATCAAAAATGACCGTGTAGTCTTGATCGGTAATCTTTCCAACGGATAACAAGTTTGTTCGCAGCTCTGGAACTCGTAGTACATCGCGTACCTTGACGTTTCTTCTATGACCGTTGATTTCGGTAGCTATGTATACAGAGCCCTTGTCTTGGATTGATGTGGACGCCGATGTGCTGGCTAATTTCACATTTCCCTTGTAAGGTGTGATGGCGTCCGTGAATTCGGCATCTGCGTTTCCCATGTGAGTGGTACATCCAAATACCATTTTTCATCCTGTTGTGGAATGGTTACGCCGAGCGTTTCCGTATCTGGTGTTTCTTCGAACTTTGCGCATAAGTTTACTTCATCGGCTGAGTTCGCCTTAGTGGTGTTTAATTTTGTCTCGTCACAGTCGACTGCCTTGTGACCTATTTTTCTGCAACGATGGCACCGATATTTGAATGGCTCGCGTTTTGATTTGTGTTCGTCTTTTGAGGCGTTTTTGTTCTCGTTGTCGATCGTGCGACGCGATTTCTGGTGATTGGTCGAGCGTTTCTTTGCATACATCGCGTTTGGAGTTCGTTCGTGCGTATCTTTTCTCCGCGCCTCGTATTCTTCTATAATCTTTATCCGCAGATTTTCGGGGTTCGGCAAATCGTCTCATGATTCAATCGCGCATCTGAAATTTTCGAAACTGGGTGGGAGACTGTACAAAAGCATGATCGTTAATAAATCGGGATTTATTTCTATTTCCATTTCAGTTAACTTGTCGATCGTGTCGAAGAATTTCCTTAGATGTTCGCGTACGTCGTCATCATCGTTCATCTTGTGTAGGGTTAACTGCTTCAACAATGTCGCTTTGCGCGCCGGTCCGCTCGATTGGTAAATCGATTTCAATTTCATCCAGACTTCTCGCGACGTGTTACACCCTTTTATCTGCTTTAATTCCGAAGATTTTATCGCTAGTATGATGTCCGATTTTGCCTTTTTGTCCTCGATGTTCCATATTCTTGCCGCTTCGGCTGACGCAGCGTTTCCTGCGACGATCTCGGGTTTTACCTTTTCGCCCGATACGTATCCCCACGCGTCGTTCTTTGTCGGGATTGCTTCCATCTGTATGACCCACGTGTCGAAATTGTCCTTACTCAGAAGCTCTATTCGCACTACGTTTGACGAGGCCATTTTTCTTCGCGACCTTTTTACACACTTGAGAAAGTACGAGAACTCTCGACTGTAACCTCAAAACCGACGATGTTCGTGCTTCTTCCAATATTCTCCGAGCTTGTGCCTTTTATTACGTAATCTGGGCCCATAATCTATTGTGAGGTAGCGGATTCGTAAGACAGGTACACCGAACCGAATATTGTAGGGTGAAAGTTTATTTAACTAGGAAACTATAAGAAAATACAGAGAACACAGATATGAGGATACTACACAAGGTAAGGAGGCAAGATGACAACATAATAAGAAAACGCACGCATGCGCAATACGATGAATTGGCGCACTTGGGGTGCGTTCCGATATTCATTGGCAGTACTGGCAGCACTGCGAGTGCTGTTCCGATATACACGACAGTAAACTTTCAAAGCAATTGTGTGCATATATGACGTCATAGATTTTGTCGTCATTTCCTGCTTTCGTTACTGCGGCTCGCGAGGTGAGGCATTCGTAGTAAAAACATGGCGGCGTCCATGAAAGAAATGTGGTTTATAGACGCTGAGAATAATGGAGAGTACAAAATATTTGTAAGCAGTGAAGATGCAGAAAAAGCACGAAAGTGCATTTGAAATTCTTTATTTGTGTATAAGGGCACCACGTTTTCAATATAATTTTTGCAGCGTACACGTGGTATTCGATTTGCTTCATTTCTTAATAATAATAATAATATATTTTCCTCGTTGTCTGAAGAATCGCTGTCTGATGATTGCACTAATTGTAAGCATCTTGCAAGCTGAGATGTCATAATTTTATCCATTGCAAATAGGTTAAAAGTATAAAGTTGTCAATCGCGACAATCACAGTATACTGCGGATTCGTTCCGTTATTACGATACGAAATACAGAAAAAGCAGCGTTAGTAATAATGGAACGCGTTTACAGCGCTACTGAATGACGTCACATCATCAGTACTGCCAGTGAATATCGCTACTGAATGACGTCACATCATCAGTACTGCCAGTGAATATCGGAACGCACCCTTGGTTCGTGTTTTGCTACTTATATTGTGTGACACGTTCTTTTGGTAAAAGCGGGTCAAATAGATGATTTTTGTATTTGCATAGATATTGCTGATTTATTTCAGTTAGACATACAAACACAATTGGAACAAAGGCGCCTTTAATTCCTTCGTATATTTAATAAACATGCCTCTATCTCACAATCAGACATAATCGCCAGGCTCAGACTCAAGTACAAATTTTCGTTAATCGCACTTCGTGTGTTCGGTTGTCCGTACAGAACCAAAAATGGCAGAGACTAATGAGTTTAAGCGAGACGAGTATGTCACCTAACGACATCTATTACAAGCGAATGCGCGGCACATTTGAATTTACATGATAAAAATGATTACACTTCAACAGTTCGCTAGAGATGACGTACTAGAATCGCATAGGGCGCGCATTTTCAAAAGTCCAACAAACAATATATTTATCTTTATAATCTTATTATCCTTTAATTATTACCTTTATAATCTTTTATCTTTATGATCTTATAACTATGTAGGTATCATACTGTAAGTATAGCTGTTTTTTATATTTGTTTATTTTTATTATGTTATAATTGTACTTATTCAAAATTGAAATTAAATTTTATTCTAAGTTAGGGAGATTTAAAATAATTCTGTAAAATTTAATATATAATTTCTAATATAACATTGTTAAATATCTATACTTTCAAATATCTACATTTGTAAATATAAAATAAACATATTTTTATATAAGCTTAATTGTTTATTCAAGTATTTTTAAGTTTAACTTTATTATTTACTTTTTTATTTAAAAGATATAATAAACATAATAAAATATAATAAATTAAAAAAGTATATAATTTTATATAAAAAATATATTGGCGCCGCTATTCGCCGCCGCCGCTGATAAATTATTATCCGCCGATTTCGCCGCCGCCGAAAGAGAAAATTTTCGGCGAATTCGCCGCCGCCGAGCTGTTTTACCTTAAACGCCGCCGCCGATGTAAATCAAACGGCGTATGGGTCTAAGTTGCCCTATCTATCTATACAATATATATCAGTGACGTAACGCGCATGCGCGAAAAAATGCGCGAGTCTTGTCACTGATTGTGAGTACCGATACACTTTATTGTGTGAAGTGAGAATTCTGTTGAAAAATAGCGCAGAATAGATTACTAAGATAAGGGTATGTTACTTTATATATTTAATAGTTGTACAATATATTCTCTATATTCCTTATAAAAAATTCTTTTTATAATATAAACCGTGTATCGATTTGTTTGATTTCTTAACCTACACGAGATATTTAGGTTGCATTCGTTTTAGACATCTCCATGTTGAAAACACGTTTTCTATGATCTTTTTTCGGTGCAAGAAAAAAGACAGATAAAATGTTTTCAATGCGAAAACATCATTTCTAAAACAAACATAAGCTTAGCTTAAAATAATTGTTTCAGAAAAGTACACAACTTTTCCCATTTTCTTGTATTCCTTGCTAAGGTACAGGATATTGAGAGAAAAATATAATACATTTTTTTAAACATGAGTAAAAAAACCGAAGAAAAATTCCTTAGTGAAAGGCAAATAAAGAAGAACTTGGAAAATTTTGTGCAAAATTTACTGACAAGTAACCTGACAAGTAACCCTACCTAACGGTCCCTCGCGGATTTCTATGAGCTCTTGATATTTTGTTTTAGGATCGAAAACAAGTAAAACTAACTGGTTTTTATGTGCCGAGACGTCACTTTAAGGGGGGAAATCGCCCCTTGAAAAAAATACGTTTTTTTTCTTTCAACGAGAATATCATCGAAACTATAAGAGACAGAAAAGAGTTTCTTGAACAAAAATTAGATGGGATAACGAGTACTTAAAAACTGTGTAATTTACAAATGTAATTTTTGTAAATTACATAAGTCACATAGGTATCTAATGTAAAAAACGCAAAAAATATATTATTTTGATGCATAAGATGATTTATTTGCATAAAATACTATTGGAGGTGAGGTAACATACATGTAATTTGTGTCCCCCGTACCGCTCTTGTTTATTTTCATGTTATGACTCCTATAACAATAGTCATACCTAATTATCCAGTCTGTTTTTAGCGATCATGAACAATTGACGCGTATTTAATTGCTAGACCTTTTTAACATCTCACTCTTTTCAATTTTATATTATAATGTAACCCCTTAGTCACACTCGTAAATTGTAAGTAATAATCTTGATAATATTTTTTTATATATATTGTTGCGCCCGCGTCCGGTTATCCGGTACGCAATGAAGATGCGTACCGGAGGATGTTTTCTGTTCCCTGGCGACGCCTGTTTACGCGTTGCCAGGCGCGTTGTTATGTTGTTGTTTACGGGCTTCGAAATCTCTTTGACGTCTGTATCTTTTACTCTTGAATAAATCGTTCGCTTGTAATAAATAACCGAGTCGTTTCTTTCCGCGAGTGAGCCGCGGAACCGTGAGTGTGTGAGTGACGGAAGCGTGCGCGGAGACGCAACAATATTGTAACATACTTTTATTGTATTGTTCTCTTCTTTTATTATATTGACAGATACACTTGAAAAGGACCAAATCTTATGGTCGAAACGTTGTGATCTTTAATAAATGTATCAATTGCCAGTTTGCACGTCGATCATTGCCTTATTTCCTGAGAAATAATATTGTTTTTGGAATTATATTTTAAATTGCAAGTATTTTTAATTTCTTTAAACATTAACATGTTAAAAATTAATAAGTTTTATGTGTTATTTTATATCGCATTTCAAAGTCTAATATTGTATCTTAATATTACTCATAAATTTATATTACTTATAGTTTAACATATATGATATAGTTTATGATATATAGTATATATATATATATATAATATTATAAAATATATATATAGTTTAGATAATTATAAATCATGCAAATATATATATATATACAGGGTGTCCCAGAATCACAGGCCAATACTGATAGGGTAGGTAGGGAATGGGGTACAGATGGGAATGAAATAGGACACCTCTGTCCGATCATGCACCCCCGCGGAGATACAGAGGGTGGAAGTTGTACGAATCCGCGGCGCGCTATGACAAGCCGCTTGTCAGTGAGGCTAGTGGAAACAACACCACTACTCGCACGCTCGCTTCACCGACAAGCGGCTTGTCATAGCGCGCCGCGGATTCGTACAACTTCCACCATCTGTATCTCCGCAGGGATACATGATCAGACAGAGGTGTCCTATTTCATTCCCATCTGTACCCCCCATACCTACCTACCCTATCAGTATTGGCCTGTGATTCTGGGACACCCTGTGTGCGTGTGCGCGCGCGCGCGCGCGCGCGTGTGTGTGTGTGTGTGTGTGCGTGCAAAAGGCGCGCGCGTGTATGTGTGTGTGTATTACTATATTACACCGACTAAAATGGATAAAATAGGCGACACATATCCGCTTCCAAACTACGGAGATACAATTAGGTAGTTAACTAGATCAGTAAGAGGCAATATATTTTTCTCGTTTCCACTAAATCAAAATGCATCCAGATGACAGTTATGAAATGGTATTTTCGACATAGACATTATGAGTTCGACAGGATATTTTTCGGTCTTGGAGGGTTCGTTAGGTATGCAAACTCGTTCCCGGGGCCATCCAAAAGTGCGAGAAGACGGTCGCCGTGGGGTTTTAGTGGGTATACCTGGGAAACTTAATCCTGGAGAGTCCCACACAACCACTGGGGGTCTCCCAAGACTGGTATGCGCAACGTATTTTCTCAGAAAAATTTAGTACAATAACAAAAAACTCAATTACAGACTAACATTTAAAATATCACATACACTAAAAAAGTTTATTACAACCGGGAAAGACAAATTGGAAAAAATATCTTATAGTTGTGTAGTTTATAAGCTAGCTTGTTTGAATTGTGATGCCTCGTATGTGGGGCAAACAAAAAGGTAATTAAAAAGCAGGATAAAAAAGCATTGTTCTGATATAAGAAAAAATAGTGGTACTCCATCCGTTATCACAGAACATAGAGTCTTGAACAAACACAATTTTGACTGGGAGGGCGTAAAAATTATGGATATGGAGCTCTCATATAACATGAGACTTATTTCGTAAATGATACATATTAAGAAACAAGTACACAGTTTAAACAAACAGAGCAACACAGAGTCGCTATCTAAATCTTCCTATTTTGGAGGGAATACCCCCCCCCCCCCCCCTATGAATTTCCTTTCGTTCCATCTCCTATCCCAATAGTTCCCTCTTTGCAAGCGCTATACTAAATACCACAAAATGCGAAACAGTGGGATTGTCACTGTCACATGAGTCGTTGAACTAAGTGTTAGGATACGGAGGAAATTTTTAATTGTTAACTATTTTTATTGTTAAACATTTTTATTGTGTTAATTTTTTAATGAGAGACAACTTATTCGTTTGGTATTATTGATTCTACTTCCTAGGTACGAGTTAAATCCTTATCCTCGATCAACGAACAACTTTTTTATCATTTATTATTATATTTATTTATTTATTTATCTATTTATTATTATTTATTTTATACACCTCTTTTTATTTTTTTTTTAATTTAAATTATACGAATTGTTATTTAATTAATTTGACTATTTTGACTATTTTAATTTATATGACTTTCATGACATTATATATTAAAACATTGACATAACCGTTTTATAAATTGACATTTGACTGGACAACCTGACGATTATGACTATTCTTTTTAACAAATTTTTCACAACTATACTTGTGGATGTATAATGAGGAGATGAATCACTCGTGCGAAATGCGGTTGCTCTCAAGATAAAGAAATTGCGCCGAGATGATTATTTTGCTAATTTTAAGACCAGATATGTAATGTATAAGAATATTATTTGTTCAAACTTTAATTATTAACCAACACTGAAGATGACTTTATTTCAAGTTTGTTATTCGAAACGTTTGTTATTGTATTGTTTTTGTATCATTAATGCAATGTCCATGAGACCACGAATCTTCACATTTTTGAATATAGATGCAATACGAATGTTTATAAAGAAGGATAGCGCTCTTTACAATGAAGTTGTAAGAATTAATCGAATTAATATTTTACACACACACGCACGCACACGTACACGTACGCACACATATACAATATATGTACGTTTGTACGTACGTATGTACGTATGTATACTAGGGTGTCCCACGAAAAAAAACATTTCGCGATATCCCAAAAAGCCAGTGGTTTCTCTATAGCTCGATTCATTCTGAGTTCAACGAGCCCTATTTTGTCAAAATCGGATGTAAACTTATCTGCCACATTTATTACAGCTCTAACAGCATTTTTCAGCAAAAATGTCTTTTTACACAAAAAAAATTATATCTCCGGTTCTACTTAATATTTTTTCATTCTGTAAAAAGCATTTGAAAGATATTGAATGCATCTTACCAACCATATACAATAATACATAATATCATTCTTTCTGACATGATATTTTAGCTCTCAAAGTCAAAACTTTTCCATTTTGCATATTGTCGAGCGCTCACACGGTACAGTAGGATGTCGCACGAAAAAAAACATTTCGCGATCCAAAAAAGCCAGTGGTTTCTCTATAGCCCGATTCATTCTGAGTTCAACGAGTCCTATTTTGTCAAAATCGGATGTAAACTTATCTGCCGCGCCCACATTTATTACAGATCTAACAGCATTTTTCAGAAAAAATGTCTTTTTACACAAAAAAAATTATATCTCCGGTTCTACTTAATATTTTTTCATTCTATAAAAAGCATTTGAAAGATATTGAATGCATCTTTCCAACCATATACAATAATACATATCATTCTTTCTGACATGATATTTTAGCTCTCAAAGTGAACTCAGAATGAATCGGGCTATAGAGAAACCACTGGCTTTTTTGGATATCGCGAAATGTTTTTTTTCGTGGGACACCCTAATGTATACTACTATTGTCACAATATAATGTCATAAGTCAGAGACAGAGAAGTATTTATCTATCGTGGCTGTAATCGACGGCAGGGTTTTGAAACTATTTAATTAATTTTCTTCAATTAATCTTTTAATTAAACATATGCCATTGTACAATAATGCCGTGCATTTCTATAAAGAAACCGTCATACCTCGTGACGTAAAAATGGAAGAGAATGTCCTTCACTCACCATTTTCTTAAATCTGTAACCCTTGCACAACTTTGTGGCCAGTCGTGTTTGCGTTACATTCTGAGCCAACCTCATCTTCGTTAGTCTTCGAGGACGAGCTTATCCCGGCACTTCGCTCGTCCACCAAGCATTACGTCACACAAATTACCGGCGATGAACAAAAACGAAAATTGTACGTCGTCACAATCGGTTTTTCTTAAAAGAGCCACGTGCGCATCTTGATCGAACAACATTAACGGTAATGGCGGCCGTAATGATCTCGGATTTTATTGTGACTGTGACTCTATTCTATGATTAATTATTAACCAGAGGTTAATCGACTCGTTATACTTTCCTACATTATTTAAAAAAAACAGAGAGTTGATTAACTCTCTGTTAGCAGTTAATCATGGAAAGAGATCACAATCACGATAAGACCGGGAATCACCGTACTCGCCACTAACGTTACCGAAGACTGCGCAGTGTGCATTCATATGGCTCTTCTTCCTAGGGCTACCCCCTCCACTTTCTTTTTGACGAAGCTATTGCAGGCACGTTTTCTGCCGGCCGAAAAATCGTGTCGAGTAGGGGCAGTGAGAGGCAGGCTGTCTCACATTTTCCGCAGATTGTCTCATTCGTTACGCTACGCAATACGTCATAAGTGAACAAGCGCAGCTGCCCCTAAATTTGCTCTCTCAGTTGGCACGCTTCAGGGAGCTCAGTGGCTCTTCCAGTATGTATATTCAATGGCTACGTCACGCTTCTGACATGTTTGGTGGGAAACTCTACCGCGTCTTTCGATATTAGTTTTCAGCTTTATCTCCAGCAGGAAACTGCAGAACTAAGGGATATGTCCGTTATATCGATAATCGTTTATGTCTAGTGTAACGTTTCTCTCTCTCTCTCTCTCTCTCTCTCTCTCTCCCTCTCATCCTTTCTCTTTCTCTTCACAACTTACCATCATTCATTTCCCATACAGCACAGACTCTTGCAGCAACATTGCTGCAACATTTCAACATTGCAATTGCAAATGCAATGTTGCAGAGATATTGCAAAAATTGCGTGATGTATATGTTTAATTTTATTATTTTTAGCATACTTTGCGTATTATATTTCGTTTATCCAAAGATATAAAAGAATTTTTTTGTTCGTGTTATACGATATTGTTTATCGATTTCTGTACACGTTTATAATTTTATTATTATACATAAATTATAATAAATAAATATATATGTATTATATAATTCAGACTCTTATTATATTTATTATATAATATTTGTACTTTATACAGTATACATATATAGACGATCAGTGTTATAACTTTCAATAATAAAATTATACCATTCTCAAACTATGGAATGATTTAATTTTTTATTAAAACTATTATGCTCCGATATGTGTGTATATATATATATATATACACATATATATATATATATATACATACACATATTGGCATGATAGTCTTAAAACATATGAAATTAAACCATTCTATAGTTTCAGAATGATATAATTATGTATACAAAATATTATTGCATACACATTGTATTGCAATGTTGCTGCAATATTACATTGCAATATTTCTAAAAGCGGACATTTTATTGTTGCTGCAATGCTGCAGCAACGTTGCTGCAATATTTCGCAATGTTTCTGCAATGTTGCAATCTTGCAAAAAAATATTGCTGCAATGTTGCTGCAATATTGCTGTGCTGTATGGGTTGAGGGACGCGAGTTTCAATCCAGTATCAAGAAGAAATTCACATAAAAATAT
>CABEGB010000310.1:0-45388 GCA_901521435.1 Crematogaster levior
TTCTTGCCTTCTCCTTTCTCTCTTCCCGTTCTTCCGCTTCTGTCTCCTCTTCCTTCTTGCCTTCTCCTTTCTTTCCCTTCCTCTTCTTTCTTGCTCGTATTTCCACGCCTATGGGCATGTGGTCTGAGTCCACCCTATCCTCTACCTTAAAACTAATTACATAATTAATATCCTCTTCCATCACTATTCCGTAATCTATAACTGAGCACCCTTTATTACCTACATATGTATATTCTCCTACCTTGTCTCCTTCTGTCGTTCCATTTAGAAATACTCCACCCATCTCTCCTACCATCTTAATCAGACTTTTTCCTCTACTGTTTACCTTTTTATCTTTACTGCTTCTGCTTATTTCCCATCCTTCTTCTTCATTACCTCCTTCTTCCCCTATCCTTGCATTGAAATCCCCCCCAATTATTATTCGTTCATTTCTATACTCTTCCCTTAATCTTCCTAACAATTCCTCTAGCTTCTCCCACTCTTCTGTGTTATACACCGTTATGATTATTATATCTTTCCC
This sequence comes from Crematogaster levior, assembly GCA_901521435.1. Lineage (NCBI taxonomy): Eukaryota > Metazoa > Arthropoda > Insecta > Hymenoptera > Formicidae > Crematogaster > Crematogaster levior. Next base: position 521 of record CABEGB010000310.1, read on the forward strand.
TTCTTCCTTCCCTTTTTCCCTTATTCTATATACAACCACCCCCTTATCCATTTCCTTTACTCTTTCCCTTCTTCCCTCCCTTTTTCCTTATTATCCTTATACCTATACCTACACTCTTTCTCATTTCCCCAATCCTTTCTTTTTCCTATAATTATTCCTCCCTTCGCTCTACCTCTTTTCTTTTCTCTTCTAGCATAGCAGCAATGCCAATTAAAAGTGTTCGGCAATCTTTCCTTTACCCTTTCCCATCCCTTCTCTTCCACCCACGTCTCACTTAAACTAACAAAGTCCCATCCTTCTATGTATTCCCAGAATTCCCTATCATGCCTACCTAAACCCTCCACATTCCAAAATAATATTCTTCTACTTTCTCCCTTTTCGTTGCTTCCCTTTTCCTTCTCTCCCTCTGCCCCGTCTTCTCTCCCACTCCTCTCCTCACCCTCCTCCCTCTCTCCCCCTTCTTGGCTTATCCAAAATGCCTTTCCTCCCTTCCTCCCTCCTGTCTCCCCTCTCCTCTCTCTTCTATTCCTCTTCCTTCTGTACCATCCTTTCCCTGCCCCTCGTCGTCCTTCTTTGTTTCCCCCCTTTCTATATCCTTCCACCAGAACCATCTATCTTCTATCTTCACCTTTCCAAAACCTATCTTTATTTTCTTACCCTTCTCTCTCTCCTTTCTCGCCCATCGTCCTATTCTTTCCTGCACCTTCCTTTCCTCGTACGATAAGTCATTCTCTATGAACCATTTTTCTCCCTTTAACCTATTCTTTTTCTTCATAACCTCCTCTTTCATACTCTCATTCTCTACCCTTACCACTATAATCCCTCCACTTTTCCAACTCTTCCTAACCCTTATTTCTACTCCTATTTTCTCCCATATCATTCTCTCCACCCCCCCTCTTTCATTTACTTCCTCCCAATCTATTCCCCTCAATATAAAATTTAGCTTTCTTTCTTCCCTTTCTTTTTCCTTTAGCATCTCTTTTTCATTCTTAGACATCATCTCTTTTTCATTTAAGCTCTCGTTAACCCCTTCTATGCTAGCTACGCTTCTTAATGTACTTCCCCTGCTACTTATTCTAGATTCCCTTCCTCCTCCCTCACTCTCCGAATCCTTTCTACTATTCTCCCACTCCTCCTTCCATCTCTTCCATTCCTCCTCCCTTTTCTTGTTTTCCTCTCTTTGTTCAACCATAAATCTTTCTATTTGCATTACTCTTACTTCTAAATCTTTCCATCTTTTATCCCATTCTTCCCTTACTTTATCTATCTCCTTTCTACAAGTATCCCTTATCCTTTCTTCCTCCCTATCTATTTGGAAGCTAACCTTCTTTCCTGCTTTCCTTTCTTCCTCTATCTCCTTCTCCTGTTCCCTGACTTTACCTTCCCTACTCCCTTTCATCCCTCTCTCCTCCTTCATTCTCTTCATACCTAACCTCTTCGCCTCTTGTCTCTATCCTAACCTCCAAAACTCGTGCCGCGCCCTTTCCTTCTACCTTAATCCTCACTCACCTTCTCTCCTGTCTTCCCTCCAATATTTCTTAACCTTCTTTCTATTCTCTTTCTTACCAAACTATTCTTTTCGCCTTCCCTATCTTAATTCGCTACTTCTTACTTATAATCCTCTCTTCGCACCGAACACACCTCTCTCGCATCCACTCCGCCTAACCAAGTCCCAAAAGAAATTAAAATATATACTTTTATGGAATCCTTTTTCTAACTATAAAAAGGAATTCTTTTTTAGTTCATTTCGAACAGATTACGCGAATTCGAAAAGAACTCAAGAAAGTGAATTCTTTTTGAAATCAAAAGGATCAGTTGTGCTATCTGGGTGGCTATAACAGTTTTTGAATTAGAAGCGTTTTGAATTTAGGATAACGAATGAGGTATCTAAAGTTCGCACGCTCAGGTGTGATACAATGCATATGCTAAAGGCAGAAGCTGATTGCTGTTCTTCTTGATATCGACATCGAAATTACATATGCAAAGAGAAAGAAGTTGCTTTTATTAATATTTACACATTTAAATGCACTGTCTAGATACAAACAAAATTTTATTTTTTAAAATATTCTGAAAGAAAAAACATTATATAACACGTAAAACGCAAGTAACTAGCAATCTGTTGCTAGTTTCATATGTTATAAATATTTGTGCAAAAATTACTACCATTTTAAACAACAAAAATAAACTATTTTATTTCAAAATAATAATAAATTTTGATACAATTTATAATATAAATTTAAATTTCAATAATAATAAATTATATTTTTCTTACTTTTTATTTTTTAACTTTTAATCTTTGCCTTGTGGCTAAGAATGGTTCCCGGTTTATAATTTGCAATTTCAATACATACATTTCATGTTTTATATTTACACATATACTGTATGTTTTTATGTATATTCTATTATATTTTTATGTTTTAATTTTGCTTTTCCAAATCAGAAATCAATTTAAATGAAATATGAACATGGAAAAGTAATGAGAAATTTAAAATTTGTAACTGTACAAACGTAAAAAACGAAACGTATATGTAATACATAATCAAAACATAAAATACTGTATATAATCAAAACATAAAATACTGTATATAATACAATAAAAATATACAGTCTGAATTGGTTTCTTTTAAGGATCCATTCTGGTTAGTTAGATTTAAAAAATCGAAATTTTTTTTGCATAATTTGATTGCCCTAAGTGTGTAGAATATTGTGTTGCAAGCGCAAAATGAAATTCGTAACGGTTGAAAAGTTATGAGCCTCTGAGCCGGCAAGTAGCGAGGCCGCACCGCAGGTATGTGGCCGGCCGCCCCCCTCCGCTCGGCTCTAAAGTGCAGGAAGTAATTCGACCAGTCTATGAAGATTTGTCATCACATGATTTACTGATTCGTTGTCGTGGAGGTTTTACTCAAAATAATAACGAGAGCTTCAACAAAACTATTTGGCAGTTTGCACCGAAACACGTTTTCTGCGGCTCTAATATTATTCAAATAGCCGCATTTCTAGCCACCTGCATTTTTAATAAAGGTTTCAAACTTATTACTCGTGACACAGAGCGCATAAAAGATGTAGAGCGACGAACGTCATACCAATCCGTGGCCCAAAGAAAATGAGAAATTGAATACCCTGCGCAATTTCGAGGAAGCTGAGGAGTTACTCTATTGGCCTGGAATAGCTGATTAGCTGTAAGTATTCATATATAAACATTTATATCAACGAAAACTTGAAATTTTAAACGCATTTTCCCGAAAACGACATTTTTCGACTTGGTGGAAGTAATAACTCGCACAATTTTTAACGAATCATGTCCGGCCTTTTCTAACATATACGGGTGTCCCAGAATCACAGGTAAATACTGATAGGGGATGAGATGTGGTGTTGAGACAACACCACTACTTGCGCGTTCGCCTCACCGACAAGCGGCTTGTCATAGCGCGCCGCTGATTCGTACAACTTCTACCCTCCGTATCTCCGCAGAGGTGCATGATCGGACAGAGGTGTCCTATCTCATCCCCATCACCATCTCATCCCCTACCTACCCTATCAGTATTTACCTGTGATTCTGGGACACCCTGTATAAAAATGTTTGATCTATGGAATAGACTATTATCATATCGATATCTGTAATATTTTATTTTTTTTAGCAATAAAATCTTGAAAATTTTTAGTAAAAATTGAAAATATTTTTTTAATGTCGCCATTTTGTAAATTTTTATTCAAATTAATTTTCTTTTGTCTATTCCAGAATTACATTTATTCTCAACAGGAAAATCGATTGATTGGCTGTTATACAGACGAATTTTAAGACCTGGAGGACTTCCGCAAGGAGGACGCCATGTTTTGCGCGCAGAGGTTCCGGTTGCTTTATATTCTGCTGCAGTACATTAATAAAATTGACTGAAAATTTTTTCTAATATACTTTAAAGTGTAATAAATACAATATAAAATATTTTAGTTTCTACGTTGTTTACTTTTTCCACAAAAAATTCACAAAAATTATCTATTTTTTTGCTTAACTAACCAGAATGAACCTTAATTTTCTTTTTCTATTTTCTTCTCCTACCCTTTTCCCTCTATCTCATTCTCTTTACCGCTTCTTGCCTTAATGTCTCTAATTTTTTTTTTAAACTCTAGGTCCTCCTCTTGCCCAGCCATAAATTCTTTTATTCACACCTCATTCTTTGTCTCTTCGCACTTCTTTAGTATGTGAACACGCTCTCTCCTCTGCTATCTCATATTCTGCATCTTTTATCTTCTTTTTATTTATTATTTATTATTATAACTTAATCCTTGCGTTACGGCTTCGGATTTACAAATGGCTTCCGGTTTACAAATAATTTTTTTATTACATAATACATTTTCCTCTTACATTCCTCATACCCTAATACGCAACGCACAATACTCAGAATAATATCATAAAATATTATATAATATAATAAAATACAATGAGATAACACAACATAATTCACAACATAATAATTGAAGTAAAATATTTTTTATCTTCTTCCTTTCTCCAATGCTAGTTGTCTTGTGTCTCGTTTCCACATCTATATCTGACTAGGGTATGAGGAATGTAAGAGGAAAATGTATTATGTAATAAAAAAGTTACTTGTAAACTTCTAGCTTAAACCCTACATTTTCTTCTTTCCTTCCAAGTATTATGGTAATTTCTCTGTTTCGATGTTCATGTAATTATTGTTATACCAGGATTCGTTAATTTTGTCTTCCCTCCTTCTCCTTTCTTTTTATTCCTTTCATTAAAATTCCAGGTTTCCTGTCTCTCTTTCATTCTTCAATTGCTGCGTTCTAATTCCTGCTCTTTCTATCAGATTCCTTCTTTTCTTTTCCCAGTTGTCTTCTTTTTTCTTCTGTTTTTTCTCCAGATACTTTAAGCATTCCTGTATTAATATCTTCTCCGAATGTCATGTCTTTTCTTTATATCCTACCGTTCTTCTTATGGTGTTTGTTTTTATTTTTCTTATTTTTGTTTCTTCTAACAATATATAATTTGGGGAGTGTCGTCCTGTCCAGTCTTAAATTTTATACATAGTTGTTTGCAAAATAATGGACTTTTTAATTCTCAGTTAACGAAATTTACCTATATAATACCTATTATATAGGTAAATTTCGTTAATTATTTTGTTAATATATTTACCTATATAAACGAAATTTACATATATAATATACGATATATAATATATGAGCGGATACTTTGCTCCGCACATCCTATATACAGGAGGGTTTGATTTTAAATAACACTTGTTTCCTCCTGAGAATAAATGGGGCGGATTGAATAAGAAAAGAAATCCTGTGCCGTTTTATGATTATGATAATAAATAATGAGTTATTAATTAAGATTTGCGAATCAATGATTTCCGCGCAATTCGGCGAGAAGAGATAGCATTACCTTTGCTATACGGGAAAGAATTGAGAAGAGCGTTACATAAAGAATGACAATGATCAAACGCGTCGTTTGTGCATAATCGTTACTTGTACAGCGCTCCTTCTAATGCTTCACCACATGCAATGGTTACGCTGAACCGTCTCTTCTTACGGATTACGCAAATGCAATATGCTAATTCACAGAGCTTTATTAATTAATAACTCATTATTTATTGAGATACTCACAAAACAAGGGACTTTTCTATTCAGTTTAATCCGTCCTGTTTACGAGAAGTGGCACAGTAATTATCATACATTCTGTATAGAGGGTGTTATTTAATTCGCGCCTACCATTTACACAGTAAAATTTCTCATGAAAAATTGAGCTGGAAAGTCCCGAGCCATTTTTTTGAATTATGTTTCATAAAGTGGTCATTATTAATTAAAGATTGGCCATCGCTTTTTAAACGGACACACGTTCGTGAGCTGCACATCTACTAGTGTGCGTGAGGCGGCGGCGCGAGGTAGCATACGGCGGCTTACTCACGCACATTAGTAGATGTGCGTCTCACGAACATGTGTCCGTTTAAAAAGCAATGTTGATTGACTAATCTTTAATTAATAATGACTACTTTATGAAGCATGATTCAAAAAAATGATTCGGGACTTTTCGATTCAGTTTTTCATGAAGAATATTACTGTGTAAATGGTGGGCGCGAATTACGTGTATAATACCCTGTATAATAACAATTTGTAATATTACAAATTTCACATTATTTTACGAAACGTTTTACTATATTGCCATTGTTTTTAGAGAGAACAAGATACAATATAATATAAAATCGATCTTTGATTAGGAAATTAAATTATGGCGCTGATTAACTACTATCATTAATCAGAAATGAGCTGCTAATTAGAAGAATTGATCTCTTGCATTGGCAGCGTTCCTGATATTACTGTGGAAGTGGTACTCGTCATACTATCGTTCGTTGGAATCTTGCAAAATGGGCCGCAATTTCGTCCGCCGAATTTTTTCAGCAGCAGCTTCTTGATCTTCTTTCTACACACGAATATGATGAAAATGATGACGCCTTGCAAGGAATTTATTATGTTGGAAGGATACGAGATAATTGGATCGGTATCGACAAACCACAATATTATCTCCATAATCCAGCTTATTCCCATCACTATGAATAGTTTCAGGTACATATTAAACCTGTGTGTGTAAGCAAAAGACATACTTTTATAATAAATCTTTTCGATCTTTTCGAAGAAGTTGCGACTGATAATAATCAATAAGTAAATAACGTGTCATTTTACGAAGGCTGAATCTTTGCCTAATAATATAATATCATTCGTGTAAATTTATGTACACTTATGTCTAGCGAACTGCGCACCGTTACTAAATGTAAATTTACATGCACTTAAGATCCAGCCTGACTGTAAAATAGTACGTTATTTATGGATTTTTATATTAATTGTAATTACAATTGTTACTAATAGTTATAAATTGGATGTGTGTATACTATACCATATAATATCTTTTAATTTTAAGAGTATTAAAAAACATAAAAATAGGTGTTTTTGATCGTCATTTATATGTGATAACAATAATAAACAATTTCAAACATGCTAATTTAAAAAAAATAACAGAATTAAATTTTAATCACAGAGAAAAGAGAGAATGTGTAAGTTTTTTTTAAGAAATATTAATGTGTGAAATGCAATTTTTATATATATAAAATCATAAAGGCGAACAGCCATATGAGAATGTCTAAAAACAATTGTCTCGCTAAAAGCAATAGAACATGGAATATCAATATTATGCGAACTCTTTGTAAACGGGAATATATCTGTTTCTTTTGTAAAACAAATGCATGTCGATGTACAACACAGATATACAACTGGAAGCGTTAATATGGTATGTTTTGTACACACGACACGATCGTATACATATTATCTTGATATGTAATATTTATTATATTATATGAAATAATTACATAGAATTACATAGACTGCAGTACTTGATATTATAAATGCTTTGAAATGTTTTTCTTTTCCTTCTGTCTTCATTGAAAAAAAAGCGAATAGAAGAAGTGCTTCGAAGTACTCGTAGTATTAAGTAGATTTTTCAACTTTTATTTTGCATAAGAATGGGAAGTATAGATGAATTCCGTAACGTGAAGTTTTTTTTGTTTGAATGCGAATGGATTGGATCATGTTAATTCTTTTCGACTTTACCTCTGCTTATTTTCATTGTGACACTTGCTCTCTGAGTCTCTCAACTGGTGGGTTGTATGTATATTCTGATACAGAATCGTTACCATTGTAGCGATGAAGAAACAAACGTTACTGATAACAGTAATACCCATGGGTATATAAAAATACATCGTTTTTGCTTTGTCCTCTGAAACGAATTCTTTACATTACACGCTAGTATATGTACATGATATATATTTATTATTTTAATTGAAAATTGTTAAATTCAATTAATATTTCAGTTTTGTTAGCATTAATAGAAATACCAATATACCAATTGTCAATTCACTTACCACTGAACCAAAATTTTTTCCTGCACATTTTAGGTCGGATCAAGTTTTTTGGTATTCCGGGAGCATAGTCCATGATGGCGCAGATAACGTTGAGAATGAAGGTGATTCCCCACGCGTAGAGTGAATATATCACAAACTTCTTTTTGTCTTGTTTCATTCGATGCGAACGGAGTTGTCTGCAAAATGCAATTTATATTCAGCCAATAATAAATTACACAGGCTTGCAAAATTTTACTTTTTTCCTGCGGTCTGGAAAAGAAGGGTTGGTTCTCTTTTTTTCGCGCTGAATCAGAATCCGCAAGCAAAAATGTCCTATCACGTCAGATTTACGAGAAATGTGTCCCCAAAGTTATATAAAGTTAAGAATTAAAGTCCCCAAAAACATATTTTTGACTACTTTTTAAAATTCATAACTGACGAATCAGATGTACGAAAGACTTTTAAAGTAGTTCAAATTAAAGCATTGTAGTTGAAGACTTTTGCAATGATCAGTTTTGCAGAAGATGAGAATAAGGTAATTATCATACTTTACTTTGCGAGCGGATATCAACTTTTCAAAACAAAGCATGTCTGAGGTTTGATAGTATATGCAGTTAAAGATTTGATATTCTTATACTCAACTACAATGTTCAAGTTTTAATTTGAGCCACTATAAAAATTGCACATCAAGTTCGTCAGTCATAAATTTTCAAAATAATAAAAAATGCGTTTTTTGAGGACTTTAACATTTTTTTCGTAAACTTGACATGATAGAACATTTTTGCTTGTGAATTCGGTTTCAACACACAAGAAACTGTAGGAAACTACTTTCCTTTTCGAGACCGCAAAATCATGCAGACTTGTGTGTTATTTTATGTATTTGAAAAGAAAATTTTTTTTAACAATAATTTCAATTGCTTTATCGATCCGTCTGGCAAATCATTTTTCTTGATTTCAATATTAATCGATGAGCTGCGCGCCAACTTGGTTTGTCAGGCTTTAAACGCAGGAAACACCAACCTTTTCTTAAAATCAATATAGATTGTAATTTTTTGTGACAATGAATTTCATCCCCCCTCTATCAGGTAAAGAATTTATTATGAAAAATATTACCTCAGCTAGGATTCGAACCTGAATTGAAATTATTGTTTAAAATGTTTACTGGCGTAGTTAAAGTGTGAATCTTTTTTTTAAATTATCAAAGAGTTTTACAAATACATAGGCGCGCACGCGGGTGGGAAGAATTACTAGGAAGAGCTACTAGAAACTATTAGGAAGCGCTTTTGAACTAGAAAAATATTGAGAAGTCTAGAATGGGATTTGAACCCATCTTTCGTTTTCTGGACGGTTGTTTAACCAACTAAGCTATTCACACACCGATACTCCTCTTGTTTGTTTTTATTTTGTAGAATAGAGTAGGGAACAATATGTTGCAGCGACTCCAGACCGATGTTTGACATATTTCTTGATGGTTTGATAGACTATCGTATAAATGAAGAGTAGTTGCACCTCCAAAGATCCTTCTAGCAAATAAATTCTCCACCGTTATCCTGGCAAAGGATGACAGGATTGTCATCGGAGTGGAATAAAAGAACACAGCCTCTTATATATATTTATTCATGCACGCACGCACGCACGTGAGAGGCAAAAGGACTTTAAGAGCATTTTACTAAAGCCTGAAGAGGTGTATAAATCCGACCGTGCGATTTTCGTATGGAGCACTTTGGATAATATTCGATAATACTTAAAGTTTAGGGACGTTTCTCGGATAGTTTTTGGCCAAATAGAATTCAATTATACTGTTTTAAAAAGGTCTTAACATCAATCTTGAAAAGATCTCTAGATTACAAGAATTTATAATATGATAAAAAATAGAGGTTCCCATTTAAAAAACTAAAGTGACCTTGATGTGACTTTCCCAAGTTCAAGGTCAAATCAATATAACCAAATGATGGATAACTTGGTACTCTACAACTATATTGTATAAAACATTTTTTCGAAAACATCATCTTTCCGAGACAATACATTGTCCTGACCTTTTTATTAGACAAAATCCCATTTGTGCATAGACTAAATTGGACACAGTAGGTTGAATAAATCGGCCACCAAAAAATAGAGGTTAGCTATTGGACCCTTCTTTGAGTATGCCTCGTGGTGGGAAGATTGGCGACTATGCCTGGGTAGACCATCATGAGGTTTTAGCTGGTAAGAGTCTGACATAACACGCTTCTTCTTCCGAAGGAAGGGGTGTTCATAAAAATTTCTCCATGTAAAAAAAGGGGGAAACGGGCACACGGTGGTTGCGAACGGACACAATAAGAGACGGACAAATTGTTACAGCACGTGAAAAGGTCCATCCCACATTTACGGTTCCAGATAAGTTTCTAACTTTTTACACAAAGCGAGATCTACACACCTTCCCTTGCTTTCGGGGCGAAACTATTTCCATCATCAAAAACTGATTTTTTAGAAAAAAGTAACTATGTGTGCTTGTAAAGAAACATTTTGTAACACACACACACAATATTATTTTAATTAAAATAAGAATTGAAAAAAATAATAAGTTACAGAAAGAATTATTTGACTCTTATTTCTTATTTGTTATTTAATTATCAATTGTTATAATTATGGCTCCTAAAGATAAAATTAACCACATTTTCGAAATTTTCAATAAATATAATATACTATGATATCAGCTTAAATTTACCATCGAGTTTGAAGAAAATTGGTCGTTGAGTTTTTTAAATCTTTTATTATGTAGTTAACAATACTATTATGGTTGACTGGTTTCACAAAGAGATGTTTTCGGAAAGATATCTTTCGTATCTTTCGAGCCACCTCATCCGTCATAAAATAGACACTATAGCATGGTTTATAGCATGGTTGACAGAGCAGTACTTTTATCTCATCCATGCTTCTATAAAAAAAAGAATATCGAGTTAGTTTATTAATATCTTAATTGATAATAGATATCCTCTTGATTTGATCTTCGATCGAATTAATTTGAGACTTGAAAAACTTTTCGATGGGAAATTTAAGCAAATAACCGAAAATTTTTTATTTATCTCATTTTACATCGTGACATTGTAAGGAGAACTCTTTGACGAACACTATCTTTCGGCGCTTACTTGACTGGATAATGAGGTCGGAGATCGGTGTCATAATCGAGGAGCAATCAACAATTTAATTTGGAAATGTATACGGCACTATAAGTCTTTTGCTATTTGTTTTACAGATTAATGTTTTACAATCACATTTTTGGGTACTTTCTACGTTACAGTTTTGAATTTGACTACCGTGGACTTTTTCATCATTTTATCAACGACTCGATTCTTTCTCGCCTCTCAACGAATCAATTATGGATAACTTTTGACACTAATACGAAATTTTTATAAACTGTAGTTTCATACACTTGTCAATACAATGCTCTCGAATATAGTTACGGTCTCTTGTTGTTCTGCAATCTTTTAATTTTATTCATTGTTTTTTTATATCTTTAAATTTCTTTTTGTCATATTTTTATTATTAAATTCTTGTAAATATATTAATGCTACACATTTAACTTTATTTATTGTGAATTACTGTTGATTTCAAATGTGAATTGTTCATATGTATATATACGTATTATTCACGGTAATTTGTAATTTAATTTCTTTAGTATTTTAAAACAACCCGTTGCCTCGAACGCTCGGGCGTAGCTCGTCGGAATCCGGGGTTCGATGGGTTGAAGTGAATACGCTATGTTTATAACAAATAACTTAGTTTATTATATCTACTATTTACAATTATATACAACTCGCGCGGGGAGTGGATATAGCGCGTGTGGAGCGCGCGGTAGCGTCGATGTCGCGTGGTCCGCGTGGTAACGAGACGCGGTTTCAGTGTGCGCGAAGAGTGCACGCGGTGAGCACGTGCTCCGGCGCGGCGCGATGACGTGATCTCGCTGTAGTGAGTATCGGTTTAAACGCTCGCGGTTCGTAGCGCGGCGCGATGGCTTATCAATCACCGTATTAATGGTGAAGGCGCGATGTGATGGCGCGGCTGGAGATCGGAAGTCCGCGAAAGGTATCGGGATGAGACGACCGGACCGAGAACACTCGGGGGTAACAGAGAACGCTCTGTTGCACTCTTATTCGGCGTCTTGGATAGGCACGGATGGTCGGTGCGGGTACGGGAGCCGAGAACTCTCGGCGGAGACAGAGTACGCTCTACCCCCGGGCACTGCTTTTACCCGGAGAATTCGGTGTTTTAGGAAGCAGCTGTCGAGAACGCTCGACGGAAACCGAGTACGCTCGACTCCCTGGTTTTGCGGCTTTGAGGAACAGGTTCAGGATTATCCTTCTAACGTCGGCTGGTAGCGTCGGCTGTCAGGATCCGGAATCGGTCTAGAGATCTTTTTGGATCCCTTTTTATACGGAAAATTGTGAGGAGATGGGGAAAGGAAATTCTCCCACCCGGCGTACGCGTGCCGGCTCGGAGTAGGGAAAGCGCTCGGGTCGGTGTTCGGCGGCGGTCGGGTTTTCCCGTGTTCGCTCGTCATCGAACATCGCGAGGCTGCGTGCCTCTAGCGATTCGTTTGAATTTGATAAAAATAATGTGGGGCGCACCGCGCCCCAATTGCCGGTTTTGACGGTGTTAGTCCGGCGGAACGATGCTGTGTTTTGGGGTGCATCGTTACAATTTGTTTTCAACTTATTGGCTGAAGAAGTCTTCTGTGAAAGAAGACTTCTGTGAATCGAAACATACAATGAGAATAAAATATTTAGCAAATTATATACTGTATTTTAACATGCTCGTTATTGTCCGTAAACTTCTTTACTTTATTGATTGTTATTTTAATGTTTGATTATATTTAATAAATTCTTCTTCTTCTAGTGCCGTGACCATATCCGATCATTGGCGGTCATGGTATTATCCATGATTGTCCTGGGAAAGAATAATGCGGTGGTTTTCCGTTGCCTTCCGCATATAGCTCGTCAATTTGACAAACTGTTTTTTTTTGGCAAGATACTCTCGGTGGTTTGCCGTTGCCTTCCGAGAGGTGACGATCGAATAAAAATCAACGATTTTTTGTCGGATTTGAACTCGGATCTTCAGTTCATTATACCAACGTACATCTCTCTGAGCCATGATTGCCACAAAACAAATGGCATTAATTAATTATTATATTTAATTTATACAAAAGTAATGATATAAAAAGATTGCGTTAATTAAGAATAAAATATTGCTTGTATTTAAAAAAAATATATTTTTCGTGCAAAATAATATTAATTTGTTATTCGTGATGATGATGACGACGACGACGACGACGACCGACGACGACCGACAACGACCGACAACGACCGACGACGACCGACAACGACCGACGACGACCGACGACGACGACACACATATCGCATAATAATAATAATAATAATAATTTTTTGCGTAAAACTTGACGCGCCCAGGAAAATACCAACTATTAATCAAAATATTGAAATTTAATTCAATATTTTTATCATTTATTTTTTTATAATTTAACATACAATATTTATTAAATGTATAGACTAAAATTATTAGGCATAAAGATTCAGCTTGATAAAACATATATTTCTATTACTTGTGTTATAGTCCTATAAGCGCGTAATATTATTCAATATTTTAAGTATATTGTTAGAATATTAAATGTATATTTAATATTCAAAGAATATACTTAAAATATTAATAATATTACGCGCTTATAGGGAGGTAACACTTAAACATTAAGTTCACTATTATTTATTATTTGAATATTTTATTCTAAATCATTAAAAAATACGAAAGTTTTTACTAAAAAAGTTTTAAGTGAAACTGAATACTCTCTGTGATATTTAATATATTAATATAAGTAAAGTATACATGATAACTATATTGCTTACCTGAATGTCCACCAAATGTCGAAGCACGTTACATTTAACCAAAAGAAGCTCGACAAAAACGAGAAATTGTAAATATAGGCTGAAAGAATCAAATAGATAATGTATTAATCGTTAGGCACATATTAAAATGTCGATTAGGTTTATTATAATTAGTACTATGCTTGTCTGTAAGATTTTCTTACAAGGAAGGTGTCGGAAGTGTCCCTCTCCGATTTTGATGAGCTTCTAATATGTTGTTCTCTAGATCAAAATAGGGGACACGTTTTTTTTTATACGTTCCCATACGGCCTTTTAGGGGGTGAAACACCCCTTTGAAAAAAATCGGTTTTTCTCTTTCGGAGCGAATATCTTTGAAACTAAAAAAGATAAAACAAAAATTCAAACTGGGTATTAAATGGCTTGATAAGTACTATAAAATAACGTAAATTTTTTTTATTTTTTTTGTATTTTTTAAAAAGCTTTACCCCTTTAACTTTTTTTTCAAAATTTTGAATTTTTGTTTTTACCAAATTAAAGGTTATTTTTTTACGAATTTATCCATATTAAAGTTATGTTGCGTAATATCATTTTCGAGAATTAATTATAAACGCCTCCGTACATACGCTATTTGTGTCGGTCCATGCGCTCGATTCTTCGCGCAACGCGTTTTCCTGTCAAATCAAAAGATGACGAATATACTTGGAGGACATATCCATATATAATCACGAGAGTTTTCATCACATATAGCTTGAGCACTCATACAAAACTTAAAACAAGTTTAAAGGTCTGTAAGACGAATAATTTTATCGTTGGAGGAAATATAAAATGCCGTCGCTTTGCGAGCATCAGTTTAATACGTAACATCGTACATTTTATCGTGTACCCTTAATTAAATTGTATGAAATATTAACCGCGGTTTTATATAAGACGGATTGACATATTATAATTACGCCTTACTGCAAACACTCACTCCTTCCACGCGATCCTTTTATTTTTATCATTATTTTCTTAAATCATATATATTTTATGTTCAATTTCATGTATGCTTTTTATTACTTAATTAATTTTATAAGTACAATTAAGAAACTATAACATAATTACAATTAATGAAATTACATATAACAATTGTGTAACAATATAATATTACAATAAAGTTAATAATAATATAAATATTTAATATAAGTATTTAATATTTATATTATTAAGGGTCAAATTTATAACACATATGATGGTTATGAAAGAAATGTTGTATACAAAGAGACTTTTTACACCATGCGCAAGTAATTATAGCAATGTCGCCGCAAACATCGCATGTAGGTTTAACATTCTTCTTAAAGCAAAAATCAACTGGCGTTTCAAATTGTGCTGATCTCTCTTCTATATAACCGCTTTTATACCATGCATATTTAAATAAATTTGTAAATCTTGATGATGGTGACCGCTTTTATACCATGCATATTTAAATAAATCTGTAAATCTTGATGATGGTGACCGCTTTTATACCATGCATATTTAAATAAATCTCTAAATTTTGGTGATGGTATAGATATATCTTACAGACCTTTAAACTTGTTTTAAGTTTTGTATGAGTGCTCAAGCTATATGTGATGAAAACTTTCGTGATTATATATGGATATGTCCTCCAAGTATATTCGTCATCTTTTGATTTGACAGGAAAACGCGTTGCGCGAAGAATCGAGCGCATGGACCGACACAAATAGCGTATGTACGGAGGCGTTTATAATTAATTCTCGAAAATGATATTACGCAACATAACTTTAATATGGATGAATTCGTAAAAAAATAACCTTTAATTTGGTAAAAACAAAAATTCAAAATTTTGAAAAAAAGTTAAAAGGGTAAAGCTTTTTAAAAAATACAAAAAAAATAAAAAAAATTTTTTACGTTATTTTATAGTACTTATCAAGCCATTTAATACCCAGTTTGAATTTTTGTTTTATCTTTTTTAGTTTCAAAGATATTCGCTCCGAAAGAGAAAAACCGATTTTTTTCAAAGGGGTGTTTCACCCCCTAAAAGGCCGTATGGGAACGTATAAAAAAAAACGTGTCCCCTATTTTGATCTAGAGAACAACATATTAGAAGCTCATCAAAATCGGAGGGGGACACTTCCGACACCTTCCTTGTTAGTTTTTCTGCAGTGCAAATTTGTAAAGAAAATAAGATAAATTTGAAATAAATGGTATATAAATACAAATTGAGTGCTTCATTATATTAATATTTATACATTTTTCGTAGTAAAGCATAAAAAATTATATAGAAATGTGTATATATGTGAATAACTCAAGATTTTAATATTAGATTGATCCACAAAATTGGTGCAAATTTTTAAAGAAAATTTAAATAAATTAATGCAAAATGAATAAGACGCATTTAATGCACATTTTCGATAACTTAATTATATAATAATAATTAATTATTAATTAATATAATTAGATGTTATTAATAATTATTAATTAATTAATTTTTAATAATTATATTCATCTAGTTTATATCAAGTATAAACTAGAGACAAAAATTCGGACGGACTTATTAAATTAATCTAATATTATGTATTATTTTTTTAATGATTTTAAATATTTAGTAATTTTAATTAACTATAGTTAATTAACTATTTTTAAAAAATTTAATTTTATTTAATATTTTATTTAATAATTTTTATTTTATTATGCACTTATTTTATTTTATGAATGTGAGTTAATAATTTTATATTAGAAGGAAACGAACGTACAAATTATCTACTAGTAACTAGTTATATGTGTATATATATATATATATATACAGGGTGTCCCATTATAAAACATCCAGTCGAATATTTCGAAAACCAAGCCCGGGAGAGAAAAATTTTTCAGACAAAAGTTATTTGGTTTCGAGGGGCCCATAAGATGATATCATTGGTTTGACCTTGAAGAATTATTTGAAAGTTACATGAAAGTCACCTCAATTTTTTTAAATGGCATCCCCTATTTTTTATTACATATTCTTGTAGCTGACCTCGAGAGCTTTCCAAAACACTATAATAAAGTATTTTTTCATGAAGTATTTTTCGAGTTATAAAGCTTGAAATAATTTCTTAATTTTACATAAACTGTAAAATATCTCGTAAAATATTTACTTTTCGATGACCTTATCTCAATACTTTTATGCACAGAATAATGAGAGGAATCAATTGGTGTAAAGAAAACACATAGTTGTTTTTAAGAAAAAATATGTAATTGTTAGTTACAAATTGCATATTTTTTCTTAAAAACAACTATGTGTTTTCTTGACACCAATTGGTTCCTCTCATTATTCTGTGCATAAAAGTATTGAGGTAAGGTCATCGAAAAGTAAATATTTTACGAGATATTTTACAGTTTATGTAAAATTATGAAATTATTTCAAGCTTTATAACTCGGAAAATACTTAATAAAAAAATACTTTATTATAGTGTTTTGGAAAGCTCTTGAAGTCAGCTACAAGAATATGTAATAAAAAATAGGGGATGCCATTTAAAAAAATTGAGGTGACTTTCATGTAACTTTCAAATAATTCTTCAAGGTCAAACCAATGGTATCATCTTATGGGCCCTTCGAAACCAAATAACTTTTGTCTGAAAAATTTTTCTCTCCCGGGCTTGGTTTTCGAAATATTCGACTGGATGTTTTATAATGGGACACCCTGTATATATATATATATATATATATATATATATATATATACATATGTATAAATATAAAATATAAATATAAATATAAATATAAATATAAATAGAAATATAAATATATATATATATATACACTCACCCGCAAAAAAAACGGGCCACTAAATTTTAACAAAATTTTTTAACATCTTTCAATGGCGACAACTCATCGAAAAATCATCGTATTCAGATGAAATAAAGCTTAAATTAAAGCTTGAACATTTCTCTTGAAATTCCAACAAACAAAAATTGAATTACAACAAAATTGACAAAATGGCAGACATTGAAGGTAGACATGGAAAAATGGAGAAAAAAAATTTTTTTTTTAACTATTGCATGGCTCAGAAGAGTTGACTGATTGATATCAAAACGTATGCGTTTTAAAGCTCATTCATTTCAAACAAATCCATATTTTTAAAATTTTTCTACGACCTTTTTTGAAAAAGTTATAGCGTTTTGAACAAAATGTTACAAAATGAATAACACTTTTGGTAAAATGAAACTTTTCTACGGAGTGAACATCTCTCATCGAGCGTATCTCATCAATGTTCACTCCGTAGAAAAGTTCAGGGAATCTGTATTGTTTTCATTCATGTCATCGCACGGGTTGTAGCGCTGATTAATGATGGAAGGAGTCAACGTTGTTGCAAATTTTTTAAACGTTCCTCGTACAACTGTACAGCGAGTTTACAACTGATACGTGGAAATTGGTAGTTATAATCGAAGACCTGGTCGTCCAAGATGTACCACGGCACAAGATGACCAATATATTGTTATGTCAGCATTAAGAAACAGGCGTATAACATTAATAGAAATAAAAAACAATTTGCAACAATTTGGAGTGGAGGTGAGCGACGACACTATTCGGCGGAGACTTGCGGAGGAAAATATGCCACGCCGTTGATCCTGGGTAACGCCAAGAGCAGGACACATGCATGCATATGTACACGCACGCAATTGCAGATTTTACAAAAAGTGTTATTCATTTTGTAACATTTTGTTCAAAACGCTATAACTTTTTCAAAAAAGGTCGTAGAAAAATTTTAAAAATATGGATTTGTTTGGAAATGAATGAGCTTTAAAACGCATACGTTTTGATATCAATCAGTCAACTCTTCTGAGCCATGCAATAGTAAAAAAAAAAATTTTTTTCCCCATTTTTCCATGTCTACCTTCAATGTCTGCCATTTTGTCAATTTTGTTGTAATTCAATTTTTGTTTGTTGGAATTTCAAGAGAAATGTTCAAGCTAATTTAAGCTTTATTTCATCTGAATACGATGATTTTTCGATGAGTTGTCGTCATTGAAAGATGTTAAAAAATTTTGTTAAAATTTAGTGGCCCGTTTTTTTTTGCGGGTGAGTGTATATATACGTATATGTATAAAACATTACTGTATTATTATAGAATTTATACTGTACCCAGTGGAACGCAATATCTCCAATCAACTAGTCCAGGAATTTGGTTGCTAAAGTACAAGATTGCATACGTGACGAATAACGAGGCAATGTGTGCACGCAATGTGTAACCATGCATGTTTTGGAGCTCTGGCAATATGGAATACACGACGAATGTCAGCAGCAGAAACGGCAACGAGATTAGGACGCACACAAATATATATGAAGGAGACTGCTTAGTGCATATGATCACGTCGTAAATGTTTCGCTGAAAAATGGCAAGACAATAGAACTTTGGTGAAACGCGTTTATAATTCGGGCCCTTGAGCAAAGAGCCATTGATGAGGAATACGGAGTCGTTAAGCAGTCGACGTCCGAATCCACGCGAAATGCACGGGTCATGAATAGTCAGTCGAAACAGTTTGTTCAATCTTTTATCCTCGGAGTTGTTTCCGTCTGTAAATACGCTTGGAAAGGAGTAATTATCCTGTCCAACGACGCACTTTCCCTGTTCTGTCAGGTTATTACCAAAAGGACAGCAAAGCTGAATGCAAGTAACATTGTGGCACGCTTCGTATGGAACAATGGTGGTCGTACTGTTATTATAATCGTCTGTACTGGAATTTCTGTAGAATTCGTTTGAAATCGTCAAATCGCTTTCGCCTTCAGTCTTCTTTCTAAGATTCTCATTAATTTCTTGTAAAGTAGAGTTGATCTCTGTAAGGTTCGTGCGAGATTCCATAGATATCTGATTCTCTTCGCAATTTTTTATGATATATCCGTGAGACTTGTACCGCACCGAATCATTATCCTTGCAATCGATACTTGTAGAATTAACATAGGACTCATATTGCATATCATCGTCATTCTTCATAGAATTTTCACATGAATTACACTGTGTTATTTCCATTTTGTCATTTTGGTTTTTCGTAGAACTTACGAGATGATCGTACCGCATCGTCGAGTAGTCCCTTCGTCCATTGTCATTCATAGAATTTCCCTGAGACTTCGAGGACGAAGTAACAAGAAGAAGCACGAAACACCAAAGTACAATATTTGTTGTTGGACACATTGTTAAACTATTGCCCACTTGGCTTATTTTTGTGTCTTGTAAGTATAAATGTCAAGATTTTGTCAATTACGAAAAGGAGCGTGATAGCTGCATTCTGCAACAGTTTTCTGAGACGTAAAGAATAAACTTAATTTTGGAATTTTGAATTAGGCACTCGAATGCATGTTGGAAAAACCACTTGAAAAAGGTAAGACTCGATAAGACAGGTCCTCGGCTGTGGATAGTAATGGAGCAACAAGAAGAAGAGCTTGTATAGCCTTTGAATACTTTGAAGGTGATATAATTTCTAGCTGTGTTATGTAAAATGTAAAATGATTTCTTAAAAAGCAATGCAGGAAACCATCTCGGATGATTCATTATATACGGAAATTTTTTATACGTTTAGATATTAATTATTAATTCCACACCATACTTCGTTCTAGCACAATGATCCTTTTCACTTATAATATAGTGATGGACAAAAAGAAAGTCACACATTTTACATAGATATCGTTACGATGCATAAGTAGTCGGAAATCCGTTTCTTATAACATCGGATCGTTGTCGTGCAATACGCATCAGACACATAATGCGGCATTAATTGTAATTTATGTTGGATTCCTTAGGTTTAAAATAATTATAGCCTTTAGAGAGACAATATGCAACGACCAGGAACGATGCGGGTGCAAACAAGTATAAAACTTGTTCAATATTGTTTTTCTCTTTCCGTTTGTTAGCAGTTAGAATATATATTCTAAGAATATTGTCTCTCTAAAGGCTATAATTATTTTAAACCTAAGGAATCCAACACAAATTACAATTAATGCCGCATTATGTGTCTGATGCGTATTGCACGACAACGATCTCGGATGATTAATTATAATCCGATATTTGTATTCGTAGTTTCTCATTCCCATCAGATGTTATTGTTAGTTCAGTCAGCTAAGATAATTTTTCATCTTCTCAACTATGAATTACGATAAAACACCTTTTCACACTATTATCCTTAAGATCTTTGTATTATTCAGTATCATACTTCCGTTCTGCATGTTATTGAAATAGAATGAAAACGAGATAAATGATAAGTGCTAATTAAGAATGAGAAGTTTGCTCTTGATGTGTTAAGAATGAAGAGGTTTGAAATGTGTTTCATGAGATAACATTTATTAATACAAAGTCAATCTCGTAGATCATAGACAACTACACGACTGTATTATCAATGCTATTCACACTATCTCTTGATGAACAAAACGTCAAAGCGATACGCATGGATTCAAAGTTGATCTAGAGGTACAGAGTTATGAAATTTGATGGAACGAAAGCAGATGCTGTGTTAAGCTATTACATACAAAATCTGCAAGTTCTATCGATTATAAACAGACGAATTAAAGTTGAGATTGAATTGCCATTCGTTACTTTTTTCGTTTTATGTAATGCCGTTGCACTTGAATTATGATTGTTGTGATTAATGTATAATTCAGCTTAATTAAGTTCCAGGATGTGAGTTTGAAAGTCCTTGTCTCTGTTGTCATTTTATATTTACGATTACGGGAATTTTATCATTAAATAAGAATTGTATAGTATAATTACTTGATTATTTGATCTTTATCTTAACCGGTTTGTAGCAGGATAATCAAACTTCTCAATATAGTCAATATAGTCTGTGAGTTTGCTGTCATATTGCCGACAATTAATTTTAACAAGCTAGGACCAAAGTCAGACAGCATTATATCGCTTTGAGCCCACGTGAATTCTGATTCTAAACTCATTGCAACATGTTTACATAAATTTCCGTGAGAAGAAGTGATCTGTAATAGCAACATGACAACTCGTGTCGTCCGCGGCAAACAACATGTTGACAGCAACATGACGGCAATGTACGCAATGATCGCAGAAACCGAGTATGGAAGGCATATTTAAATTTATTTAAAATTTTGTCTCCATGCAAAAATATATATTACACATAATGTTATGTGTATTAATTATGATACTCCGTGTTTTCTCCTTATGAAAAAACTTTTATTCGCGCATTCTTTTAGAGGAAACGTCTAAAATTACTTGGTGAGTGTTAAGTATTTAATTTGTACATTATATTTCGAGAACTATAATATATTTATATGTAATTTATATATAAACAGATCGTATGTTTACATCGTTTTGTTCTTCATTGTACTTAAAATTACTTGGTGAGTGTTAAGTATTTAATTTGTACATTATATTTCGAGAACTATAATATATTTATATGTAATTTATATATAAACAGATCGTATGTTTACATCGTTTTGTTCTTCATTGTACTTTTCCATGGAGACAATATTTAAAAGTCCTCTCCACGAGCTACCGCGTGAGACTTCTGACATCACTGCATACTTTGTCGCCATGCTATTAATATATTGTTTGCTACGAATGACACGGGTTGTCATCAAATTGTTCACATATCACATATCATCTCTTTTCACGGATAACAAATTTATGTGAACATGTTGCAATCAATTTGCCGTTAGAATTAGAATTCACGTGAGCTCAATGCGACAGACATAATGTTCCGTCTTACCTTGTTCCTAGTTTAAAAAATAATTTAACATAAATTTGACATAAGTACTGTTTGATGAGAAAGAAGAGCTTGTATAGGCTAAACGCTAATAGCTTTTGAATATTTTGAAGGTAATATAATCTCTAGCTGTGTTGTACAATGTAAAATGATTTCTTAAAAAGCAATGCAAGAAATCGTCTCGGATGATTAATTATATATGAAGGACGGAAATTTTATACATTTAAATATTAATTATTAATTCCACCATACTTCGTTCCAGTACAATAATCCTCTTCACTTATAACATAGTGATGGACAAGAAGAAAGTCACATTTTACACAGATATCATTACGATGCATAGGAAGTTGAAAATCCGTTTCTTATAATCGGATCGTTGTTGTGCAATATGTATCAGACATAATGCGTCAACATCAACATAATATAATATTCAGGGCCTTCCGAGATTCTCGTTATCAAAGTTGATTTAGAGATATAAAATTAAATTTGATGGAACGCAATAAAATTAGATGAAAGTAGATGGTGTGTTAAGCCATAATTACACTACATACAAAATCTACACGCTACAAGCTATATCGATTATAAACAAACAGATTAGAATTAAGATTGAATTGTCGTTAGTGTTGCTTCTGTCACGTTTTATGTAATGCTGTTGCAATTAATGTATAATTTAATATGTTCAATTAAGTTCCGGGATGTAAGTTTGAAAGTCCTTGTCTCTGATGTCATTTTATATTTACTACTCGAGAATTTTATCATCAGTCATTTAATGAAAAAAAGAATGATAAAATTGCTTAATTATCCGGTTTCTATCTTAACCGATTTGCGGTATCTTAACTGGATTTGAATAAGCAAATTTTCCAGATAGTCAACTGTCTGTAAGTTTGCTGTCATGTTGCCAACAATAGTTGAAGCAACTATTTTAATATACTAGGAACTAATTTTAACAAACTAGGAACAAGTTAAAAGGATTATTTCTGTTGCATTGAGTTCACGTGAATTCTAATTTTAATAACGACAAATTGATTACAACATGTTCACATGAATTTGTTATCCGTGAAGAAATGATTTGTGATAGTAATTCCGTTATTTGCAATAAACAACATATTAACAGCAAACTCACAGACAGTTGACTGTTTGGGTTGTAGACTGTTTAAAGCTAAAGAAAATACAATTGTCCTAAGAGATAAAAGGAAGGTAATTAAACAATTTGACACAAATAATGCTGTTTGATGAGAAAAATAAATATTATCTCTGTATGATAAATAAATAGAATTAGTGTCAAATGATCTTTACTTAATAAAATTTTGTAAAAAAAATGAGAATATCACCGAGTTATTAAAATACATATGTTATTATTCATTTATTAAAGACGTAAACGAGAAAAGGTTTTATCGTACTTTTCCGACATTGTTAAAATCTGAGTGAAATATGATATTGTTATTTAAAACAATTATGAATGATTTTAAACTAAAAATATGATAACAATTGAAATGATAAAGCTAACACAAGTGTTTTCACAATTCACTTCTCGGCAAAGCACGAGACAGCGCACGAATGTACTCAGGCAAGCAACAAGATGGAACTGCTGGATGACGAGTCGTTGACGGCATTAAGAAAAAGCAATTTACCATACTGGCAATTAACGCATACAGTGAATCGAGGTAAGAAACTACCAAGAAACTTGAAGATGATACAATAGTTTGACCAGTTCAAACGATATATATATCTCACATAACATTCTTTTTTATCATCGATTTTTTAAACAGAAGTATATGATTCTTCTTACATATAATTGGATTTTCCTAATTATTTTACATATAAAAATATCAAAATAGAGTTATCGAACACACAATTAATGTAATTTAATAAAACTTGTACTCACACAATAAGTGTATCTGAGACTGGAATCAGTGATATCTGACAATGAGTAGTACTAAAGTAATACTATATAGAGTAATGCCATAAATATTCAGTTATTTAGATATTTCCTAGATATTTTTGTACATTTTATTGTGTGGGATATGTGATATATTTATTCTTGGAATCTCATCTCAAGAATGTGTCAGATGAGATATTCAGAAGAAGAAATTTCTCAAGCACAAAATGTCCTCAGAATCATTCACAATGTCCACAATGTCGTAGGATATTTGTGGGCTATATTGTTGTGTTATTAAAAATATTTTATCTTTTTATTTATTAAAAATATTTTGTATACATGACTATTTTCAGTCATAATTAGGTATTTTATCTAATCAAAACATGTTACACATAAATATTATAATAAAATATAAATCCTATAAATATCCTATAAATTTACTGATGTTTGCAATATATGCCGTGTATTACACTTACCCATGCACCACCGAAAAACTTCCAGATACATTTCAGGAACGTCGCAATATTGCAAGTTATAATATATTGCAAAGCATGTCAGTCTAACGTTTGCCATCCTTTGTTCCTACGTGCTTCTTTAATATGCAGAGCTAATTGCAATGCACTGCGGAGAGTTTCTATTGTGAGATATTGACACACTTTCTTTATCCTTTATATTATAAATACTACTATTGCTAAGAAAAATGAAAGCATTGCGACAAAGCAACAGGGCAATATTTCAGTAAAGACGTTTTATGGAGGCGATGCATTAACGAAAACGATGAAGAATGTCCTGTTCATCAAGAACCTAAAATGCAACTTAATGTCAATTCGCAATTTTCCAGAAATTTTTTCCAGAAATGGATATCGTATCGTATTCGAAGGAGATTACACATACGCATCGATTGGCAATGAAACTAAATTTGTAGCGCACGCAAATGGAAAACTATACGAAGTTATGCTTCACGTAGATCGAACTGTTTTTGCCGACATATCAAACGAAAAAAGTTTGTATCAAATTTCGCAAAACTTATGGCACCTTCGTTAGGTCACTTGAATACATGTGATATGAAGAAGTTGGTGAGTCATCAAATGGCTGATGGCCTGAATAAAAGGAATGTAAACACCGAATCAGTTTTTTGTGAGGCATATGTTTTTGGAAAACAGACATGCACTGCATTTCCTCTAAATAAAAATGTACACATTACATTTTGGAACTAATCCACACTGACGTTTGTGGTCCCATGCCGACAAGAGCGTATGATGGCTCAAGATACTTCGTTACATTCACGGACGATTTTTCAAGAGGATCAATGGTTTATTGCATTCAAAGAAAGAGTGAAGTACTGGAATGAAGTACTAGATAAATTTAAGAAATTTATAGCGATGGCTGAAGCGTTGCATGGTTATAAAATTGCAAAATTGAAAGCCGACAATGGTGAAGAATACACCTCGAACGAATTCAAGCAATTTTGTAAAGAAAAAGAGATTCAAATGATGTTTATTGTCCTTTACAATCTAGATGAATTTGGTTTCTGAACGATTAAATAGAACATTACTGGAAAAGACCACAACAATGCTCATTACAAGTGGATTGGAACAAAAATTCTGGAATGAAGCAATCATCACAGCAAATTATTTCAAAAATCGCTCGCCGACAAGTTGGAAAGCAATTTGAAAACAAGACTCCAGCTGAAATTTGGTTTAAGTAAAAGCCAGATTTATCGCATTTGCGAATTTTCGGTTTAGAATGTTATAACCACATTCCGACAAACAATCGAAACTCGAAGCAAAATCAACAAAATGTGTTTTCCTTGGCTACAGTGCATCAATGGGTTCATATCGACTATGGGACACTGAACTTAACAAGTTGGTCATCGGACGGCATGTAACATTCAATGAGGCATCGGTTCTAAATCAAATGAAGAAAATTGAAATGTCAAATCTAGAGATGGAAACAAATCAAGATGATATTTACAAAATAAATAAAATGATGAAAGGTCAATTAGATTCATCAGAAGATAACTTCAAGGATGTGGAAGAATCATTCGATTATGGCGTCAATGAAGATAACACTGACGACATTAAGAATAAAATCCACAGTGCAGATAAAAATTGCATTGGTAACGACAACGATAACGGAATCATTCCACGACGTAATGAACGAAATCGAAAAACACCTGATCGATATGGTAGCTGGGATATTAATGCACATTTCGCGTTATCAGCACAACCATTTGTAGAAGATGATTCGTTAACAAATACAGAGGCTAAGCAGCGAGATGATTGGCAAGAATGGAAGGAAGCAATTAAAAATGAATATCGCTCGCTGATGAAGAACAATACTTGGACCTTGTGCGAGTTACCAAAGGATAGAAAAACGATTTTATGCAAGTTTGTTTTCAAACTCAAACGAAAGGCTAATGGTGAAATTGATAAATATAAAGTACGGCTGGTAGTACCGCACGCGGTTTTACGTAGAAATACGGATTTGATTACAGCGAAACATACGCATCGGTAGCAAAATTGACAACCTTACGCGCAATTGCTAACCAAAAGAAAATGTATATTCATCAGATGGATGTACAGAGTGCGTTCCTAAATGGTGAACTAACGGATGAAATCTATATGCTACTGCCTGAAGAATTTAATACAGAAAAATTGGTGTGCAAACTAAACAAATCGTTATACGGCTTGAAGCAGTCATCACGATTGTGGAACGCAAGACTCAATAAATTCATGATACGAATTGGATTTGATAAATGCGAATCGGATCAATGTCTATACATAAGAATTAGAAATGGAATTTCATGCTATATATTGCTGTATGTGGACGGTCTGTTAATATTTTGCAGAAATCTTGATATGATCAAAACTGTCAACAACTTTTATCTGGAGAATTTGAGATGTCAGATATTGAAAAAGTAAACACCTTTTTAAGAATGCATATTGAACAAGACATGAAAAATGGAACGAATAGTTTGAGTCAAACTTATTATTTGATGAAAGTTCTTCAAAAATTTAAAATAAAAGACTGTAAACCAATGGCCACTTCAATGAAAAAAGGTTTACATCTGGAAAAGAAAAATGAAAATAAGAGTTTAGACCAACCATATCAAGAATTAATTGGTTGTTTAATTTATGCTGCAATGACAACCAGATCTGACTTGTGTGCAGAAACAAATCTTACAAGGGGAGGACGCGGACTTCGGGTCACCGATTTTGAAAAAGCTTATATATGTTATAATACTCTACTAGAAGAGTACTTGAGCAAAGGGATAGGGCGCAACTCTCAGCTGTTTTCGAGAAAAACCGGTTTAAAGTTTTTAGAGCTCCTTATACACCGATCGTGTTAGACCGATTGTCGAGAAAAGCGCGTAGCTCGGGCACTAAGCCCCTAACTATCACGCTGCCGACTCAGGTTCGATTCTTGCCTATTATACTTTTTTTTTTATTTAATCTAGCAAATAGTTATTCATTATATTATTATGTTAAATATGTATTATAATATTATGTAAAATTAAATTAATTTAATTAACAATTGTGTCTTTTATTAAAAATTTGCATTTTTAATTTTTTTTTATTGAATTTACTGAATATAATTTGTTCGTGACGGAACGGATAAGTCAGGTGGAAGAGCTGAACGACCACGCACACACACAATGAATCATACGCAAGTTTAAACAGTAACAATGTATATTTAAAAAAAACACAGTCAAATAAAGTCTTGGCACATACAAAGATATTTACACAATTTGTACACTTTCCAGTGATGCAAACTCATCCACCTTTACAGCACTGCTGTAGAGGTGGTGGGGATGGAGAGGGGATGGCTGTCCGTGGGTGCCAGCGCTCGGCCAGCGTCGGGCGGTAGAAGAGGATAGACTTATAATCCTCTCGCTTTCTTTGCCGAACGCGTCGTCGAACAGCTCGGCCAGCCTCGGCCAGCTTCGGACAATATTCAGTCTCTTTCTTCCCCTTTAAAGAAAGGGGAAAAGTCCTATCTTTGCCGAACGCGTCGTCGAACGGCTTGGCAAGCTTCGGCAATATTCTCTTTCTCCCCCTTTCTTTTTCTATCGCTATATGCTCAACTTTGCTAACGCGCTTGAGTAGTCCGCGGTTTCATACTACATATGATAATAGTTTATTAAGTTATAGTTAATTTATTGCATTTATGTCTATATTTTATTATGCAATAAAATATTGCAATATTAATGTTTATAAAACAATATTCACTTGCAAAGATAAATAAAAAAAGAAAATAAATTATTTAAATTATTCAAGTATATGTACATCTTTTTTCATTTAAAATAACCTTTCTTATTGTCATAAACGATATTTTTAATCGGTACTGTAATATAGTTGATGCAAATGAGAGAGAATAACAGTCTTTTGAAAGAGAAATTATTTGAAAAAATCTTTTATTTCAAATTTATTTGATTTCTAACATTTTTAGTTTCTTAAATTGTTTATTCATATCGTTAATTAACGATAACATTAATAGTATAACATAATAAATAACGATAAATAACGATAATTTCACGTTGTCATAATATGTAACAGTAACTTTAATATTAAACTCATTTTGATAAATAAATGTGTGTTTATACCTGGAAACATACTTATCCCGATTATTTATATATTATTGTATGATTGCATGTGTAACTTTACTTACGAATATGAGCTTTAAATTAAGTGATGATCGTATTTAATCATTATTAAGAAACGAATCAAAAATATACAATATTTATCAATACTTTCTATTTTACGTTCTACACGATGCTTATAATAGACTACATGATGTTTAATCTGTATTGTGAACCTGACTTTCTCTGTTCGGTAAGATAATATATTTCTTCTTCTACATTTTAAATCATTAACGTTATACAATTATAATTTTATTCATATACGTCTTGATATATTTCACTTTCTGACAGCCCCATTATTTTCTCACCTATTTGTTGAAATATGAAGGAAGAGGGTCATTATTGTGGGCCTTGAAAATCAGAGGCTGGAGTAATTCTATTCAGGCTGAGTCGCTCGCCGAAACAAATCACAAATATATTTAATATTTATATTGTGTAATTAAAAAAAAAAAAAAGATTTGAAGCCTTCTTTGTATAAGCTAATGCATCATAAAAGAAGAGATACACGGTGTGTGAACAATTTTAAAAAAAGAATTTAAAATAATGATTCAATTATGCGTTGATTTTAGTGAATTGCAATACAATATTGAACAGGAATGTCATCGCCGAAAAAATGTATTTGATAAATTTTTTTTTTCAATCTTTTTATTTTTTATTTATAATAATTGTGCGTGTGCGTGCATGTGTACGTACGTGTGTGTGTGTGTGTGTGTGTGTGTGTGTGTGTGTTACACGTAGCAAATAAAAATTTGTAAGTGTAAAAGTCCACTCTTGGCCAATGTGCACGCTTTTTTACTTTTAATTGAAAATCTTTTTTATTAAACCATTTATCTTTAACACAAAAATGTTTTTATTTATTGTGCAAAAGTTAAAGTTTCCAACATTCTCTTCCGGGAATTTTTTAAATAATGTTAATTAATAAAATAACGTACACATTGTTGCTCAACGGAAACCGCGAGAAGGTGGTGGTTTCTTCCGTCAGGAAGGAAATATAAAAAATTATGATTAATTAATATAAAAATATTGATATAAATATAAAATAATTAAATATAGATTTGAATCTTTAAACTAATAATAATAAAAATTAATAATATAAATTATATATAAATTAAAAATCAATTTTTTATATTTCCTTGGTGTGTGTGCATGTGTGCGTGTGCACGCGAGTGTTTTAAATCATATTTTGTACCCTTTTCAAAATTAAAGAGAAATATTTATTTTGACATCCATATAAAGTGTGATGTCTTTTATAAGTGTGATGTCTTTTACAGACAAGATTTTTTACACGCTTATCTTTTACAGGGTATATCCGATCACCCAAAATCGGAACACACTACCAGATTAAGCGTTTTATCCTGAATCTATCGATCCTAATAATTTGTTGATCCGCAGCGTAGTTCATTAAAAAATCATTTTTTAAAATTAGCGGATTTTAAGTAGTATGATGACAGTTTGCGAATTACATAACGTTGGCGCTGTCAAGAATTCGCACTTAAGCTTGAAATTGAAATGTGTCGATGTTCATGCTTATTGCCGTTCCTACTCCACATTTCATTGTTGTTTTGTCATAGCGCGTGACGATTCCCAATTGTGTGAAAATGTCCCGCCAATTCGCGCAATTTCGAAATTTGCGCAGAATGAAACTGTCATCATACTACTTAAAATCCGTCAATTTTAAAAAATGATTTATTAATTAACTACGCTGTGGATCAACAAATTATTAGAATCGATAGATTCGAGATAAAACGCTTAATCTGGTAGTGTGTTCCGATTCCGGGTGATTGGATACACCCTGTATAAGCGTGATGTCTTTTACAGACAAGATGTTTTTACACGCTTATTTTTTATAAGCGTGATGTCTTTTACAGACAAGATTTTTTACACACTTATTTTTTATAAGCGTGATGTCTTTTACAGACAAGATTTTTTACTTATTTTTTATAAGCGTGATGTCTTTTATTTTTTATAAGCGTGATGTCTTTTATAAGATTTTTTACACACTTATTTTTTATAAGCGTGATGTCTTTTACAGACAAGATTTTTTACACACTTATTTTTTATAAGCGTGATGTCTTTTACAGACAAGATTTTTTACACACTTATTTTTTATAAGCGTGATGTCTTTTACAGACAAGTTTTTAATAATGTAATTGTTAACATTATTTTCAGGTTGCAAATGATGGACCAGCAGTATCATTAATATCCGCGGCATGTAGCCTTAAAACATTGCGGTTTTTTAACAGCCCTAGCATATAATTTGTCCGTCGACATAAGGGATAAATATTTTTTTTCTATTTTCATATTTGTAGTTTTTTCTCCTCTCGCTTTTAACGCTGACTTGACAACGCAAGCTGCATTAACAGAAGCTGACGAAAGTTTGTTGCGTTTTTTTGTTTTTAAATCGCTCAAGACAGAAAACATTCTCTCTGGATCGGCATTTGAATTTGGAAGCGATCGAATAGCATTCACAACATTTGTTAAAACTGGATATTTATGAATGTTATTCGAATACTGACATTTTAAAATTGTTTTCCACATACTGTCAAAATTTAATTTAGAGAGACTTTGTTTCTCCTCTGATGTAAAATCTAACGGTAATGATAACCATTCTTTCTTTAAAGCGTGTTCATCAAAACCACCGATAGTTTTGGCTATGAAAGAAACATCATTAAATGTTGTTTCTCTATCCGTCATAAATAGAGTTGTAAAAGGTCTAAACACTTTTAATTTTAATAAAAATATGTTATCAACGGGTAATCTTTTACGAATTTCTTCTGCAGCAGTCACATAAAATGCTAAACAATTCTCTCGAACTGTTGTAACAATGTCTGCATACCCCTGCTTCATTAATTCATTAAGATATTCCTCACAATCTAATCCTAAAATAATTTCGTTAAGAACTTTTTGATTTTCTTTCAGAGAGAATACTATATTAATGGAGAAAGGTTTTAAATGTTCTTCTTTTAAAAAATTTTGACAGATTTGGAAAAGAAAGCTTAAAGATTTAGGCTGTAATAAATGAATTCTTGTTTCCAACGATTGGAAAAATGCGTTAAATGCGTTAAAAAAGTTTAAAACATATTTCAAAAAAAGGAAGTAAGCTTTTAACTCTACATTGCCCATCATAGACAATAGATATTCTCCAGATGTTGTTTTTTCGCTAACAACTATTTCAGTAAGGAAATATCTTATTGTATCCCAAGATTCCAGAAGTCTCTCTACACATAAATAATGTGAAAGCCAGCGTGTATCTGATAACTTTAATATTTTGCGATTTGTTTCTTGGAAACATTCACAAAATTCCCGAAAAATTGCTGTACGTTTCGGACTGCTGTTAATATAATTAGCAATTTTTTTAATAAATTCTTCGCAAAATGCAGGTATTTTATTACATGCAGCATGCGCTGCTAATGCAGAAGAATGGCATGGACATGTAAATGTTAATAAATGTGGACATAGTTCTTCCAATTTTTTTTTAAATGACAAATGTTTCCCTATCATGACAGACGCATTGTCACATGATAGAGCAACAATATTTAAAAATGGTATCTGTAATTTCCACATTTCACATTTAAATGCATGAAACAACTTTTCTGCGCTGGAATCTTGGGCATCAATATTAATTAATTTTACTAATTGAGTTCGAATATCTAATGTCTCCGTGTCAATGTAGCGAACAAGAAAAGTCATCCATTTTTCATTACAAATATCAGATGTTTCATCAATAAATATTGTAAATTTTGTGTTTTGAATCTTATTAACGACATTTTCCGTTTCGATTGGACACAAAACGTTCGTAAGAATATTTCTACATTTTGTTCGACTCATGCTCATAGTTTTCAACGAGTGAAGATCGTTTTCTGCTGCATTTTGAAAAAATTTGAGAATGTCTTCTGCCATTTGATAAGGAATATTTTTCTCGGTAATGAATGCGGCATATTTAATTTCCAATAATTTTTTACGTTCATTACATGATAAAGACGATGTAGCTTGCGTACTTGAGTTTTCATTTAATTTGTTTACTTTGACATGATTTTTATAATTGTGCACATGTGTTTTGCTTTCTGCGTGACGATGGATATGCCATAAATCACCAACAGTAGATTTATCACAAACTAAACAAAAAAATGAACTAGGATCATGTGGCACTTCGCGTAACCAATGTTTAAATTGTTCAATTTGCAACCAATCTTGTTGAAATTTTGATTTGCGTGCTTTTTTTATTGACAAATAATCATCGTCTTTATCAGATAAAAATGATTTTTCTTTATTTTTATGAGAGTCCGAATTCGCATGTCTTGAAACGTGTGTCGAATTGCACGACAAATTTTTTTTGCAAATATTGCAGTAATAAAGACTAGTATCAGATGGTACTTTACGTATCCAAGATTTGTACCGCTCGTCCTTAAGCCAAACTTCTGCAAAGCTTCGCTTAAGATTTTTTTTCGATTTGCCACACGTTTCCATAGATAAGAATGATAAAAAATCCAATCAGGAAGATAAATTAGAGATATTATAATTATAATAAAAAAATAAATAAAAAAGAAAAATGTGTGTGTGTGTGTGTGTGTGTGTGTGTGTGTGTGTGTGTGTGTGTGTGTGTGTGTGTGTGTAATAATAGTTTATTTACCTCGGTATCCTCGGTTACCTTCTGAATTTATCGTAGGCAAATTTCGTGAATTTTTCCTACCTAGCGATGTACGTCGTAACCGTAAGACCTTCGTACTGACCTTAGTAAACAAACAGACAGGCCGCTTCGCGACGAAAACAAATGAAAAACTAAGGTTCGCGGTGTTACTTAGTGTGCTCATTCTTATGAAGACATTTTTGGGTGCAAGACATGGAAGGTTAGTTAGAAACAGTTTATTTCAATCTGATAGATTAATAGTTATTTCATAAATAACTATATATGTATATATATATATTGCGTGTAGTGTGCGTGTGTGTGTGTGTGTGTGTGTGTGTGTGTGTGTATATACAAGGTGTCTGAGATCACCCGTACACCCCTTTTATCTCGGAAACAAAGCATTTTAGAGAAAAATGTTTTAAACAAAAGTTGTATGGTTTCGAAGGATACATAAGGAGTGTACGGGTGGTCTCAGACACCCTGTGTATAGTGTAAAAAAATACTGGTTAACCCTTTGCACTCCGAATTATATTTTAATTTTGTTACCAGCAGTGTCCAACGCTCTTAAGTATTTTATTTGAAATTTACTTCAACTAAAAATAGGGCAATTTAAATAAATAAAGGAAGAAACAAATTCAATTAAATGTCAGTTTTATTTTTTTTTTTTTTTGAAAAAATGTCGAGTGAGACTCGACAAAGGAGCTCCTGAGATAAAAACTGATGTCGAGTCACACTCGACATAGGAGTGCAAAGGGTTAAAAATAATGGTTGATTTGAAAAAAGAAAATGTTGCAAAGTACATACTTGTGGTGTTTGGCAACATTTTTTTTTTTAAATCAACCATGTGCTTTCTTTACACCAATTGATTAATTTCATTATTTTATGCAAAAAATATCAAGATAAGAGTATCGAAAATTGATTACTGAATACAGAATACTGTTTCAATATTTAATTTTTATATAATACATGTTATATATAATTATATGTTATATAATTCATGTATCGCATAATAATATCAACTAATTCATCATGTATTTTACAGAACAATCAAAAGATAACGAGCAGCTCTTACTGCAAATTGAACAGTTGCAGCAGCAGCTGCAAATTTTGCAGCAGCAGCAACAACATCAGCAGCAACAGCATCAACAGCAGCTACAGCTGCAACAT
This sequence comes from Crematogaster levior, assembly GCA_901521435.1. Taxonomy (NCBI): domain Eukaryota; kingdom Metazoa; phylum Arthropoda; class Insecta; order Hymenoptera; family Formicidae; genus Crematogaster; species Crematogaster levior. The sequence goes on from CABEGB010000310.1 coordinate 35,318, forward strand.
GAGCAGCACCAACAACAGCTGCAAATGCTGCAACAGCAGCCACAACAGGCACAGCAGCAGCAACAGCCACAACAACCACAGCAGCAGCAACAGCCACAACAGCCACAGCAGCAGCAACAGCCGCAGCAGCAGCAGCATGGTCACACATACATATATACGTACATACCCTAGTAGAAACATTTTTTCGAAAATGTTCTGAAATTTATTTAAAATGGGGTTTCTCAATTATCTGTTCATTGAAATTGAAACAAAAATTATTAAAAAATTACTAAAAAAGTATCTCAAAATAACTTAAAATTTACTTTCTTTATAAATTTCAATGTAATGCTATTTAATAGATATGTTATTAATATAATCCTGATTGATTCATTATTTCAACTTAATATTATCAAAAGTAACAATTTTCAATAAAATTTTATAATATTTAATATTTTATACTTCATTTTTTAATCACTTTTTAACAATACATTTAACAATATATTTGTACAACATACATTTAACAACAATATACATTTAATTTAATTATATTGTAGTAATAGTTTTTGTAAATGTTGATGAAATGATGATCAAACGAAGTCGATTGAGAGAAATTTCAAATATGTTTCAGGGAAATTTTCAGTAAATTATTTCTACCAGGGCGCACACATACACATATTATACATATCCACAAACGCGCGCAAACAAATATTGTATTTTATTCCACATTTTATATTTATTTGTAATTTACTTTCAGTTCAAAGACGAGGAGCCGGACGGGCGCGTGCCCGTTGGTACAACCAACGGGGAAATACCAGTGGAAGAGGAAGAGGCAGAGGAGGGCGAATAAAAAATATTATCCACTATTACTACAATTATTATAAATAAAAAATAAAAAGATTGAAAAAAAAAATTTATCAAATACATTTTTTCGGCGATGACATTCCTGTTCAATATTGTATTGCAATTCACTAAAATCAACGCATAATTGAATCATTATTTTAAATTCTTTTTTTAAAATTGTTCACACACCGTGTATCTCTTCTTTTATGATGCATTAGCTTATACAAAGAAGGCTTCAAATCTTTTTTTTTTTTTTAATTACACAATATAAATATTAAATATATTTGTGATTTGTTTCGGCGAGCGACTCAGCCTGAATAGAATTACTCCAGCCTCTGATTTTCAAGGCCCACAATAATGACCCTCTTCCTTCATATTTCAACAAATAGGTGAGAAAATAATGGGGCTGTCAGAAAGTGAAATATATCAAGACGTATATGAATAAAATTATATAACGTTAATGATTTAAAATGTAGAAGAAGAAATATATTATCTTACCGAACAGAGAAAGTCAGGTTCACAATACAGATTAAACATCATGTAGTCTATTATAAGCATCGTGTGGAACGTAAAATAGAAAGTATTGATAAAGTAAATATTGTATATTTTTGATTCGTTTCTTAATGATTAAATACGATCATCACTTAATTTAAAGCTCATATTCGTAAGTAAAGTTACACATGCAATCATACAATAATATATAAATAATCGTGATAAGTATGTTTCCAGGTATAAACACACATTTATTTATCAAAATGAGTTTAATATTAAAGTTACTGTTACTGTTACATATTATGACAACGTGAAATTATCGTTATTTATTATGTACTATTAATGTTATCGTTAATTAACGATATGAATAAACAATTTAAGAAACTAAAAATGTTAGAAATCAAATAAATTTGAAATAAAAGATTTTTTCAAATAATTTCTCTTTCAAAAGACTGTTATTCTCTCTCATTTGCATCAACTATATTACAGTACCGATTAAAAATATCGTTTATGACAATAAGAAAGGTTATTTTAAATGAAAAAAGATGTACATATACTTGAATAATTTAAATAATTTATTTTCTTTTTTTAAGCAAGTTATTGTTTTATAAACATTAAATTGCAATATTTTATTGCATAATAAAATATAGACATAAATGCAATAAATTAACTATAACTTAATAAACTATTATCATATGTAGTATGAAACCGCGGACTACTCAAGCGCGTTAGCAAAGTTGAGCATATAGCGATAGAAAAAGAAAGGGGGAGAAAGAGAATATTGCCCGAAGCTTGCCAAGCCGTTCGACGACGCGTTCGGCAAAGATAGGACTTTTCCCCTTTCTTTAAAGGGGAAGAAAGAGACTGAATATTGTCCGAAGCTGGCCGAGGCTGGCCGAGCCGTTCGACGACGCGTTCGGCAAAGAAAGCGAGAGGATTATATGTCTATCCTCTTCTACCGCCCGACGCTGGCCGAGCGCTGGCACCCACGGACAGCCATCCCCTCTCCATCCCCACCACCTCTACAGCGTGCTGTAAAGGTGGATGAGTTTGCATCACTGTTCGTATACTGGGCAGAAAATACCTATTGACTGTTACGGGATATAAATATTTGGAAATTGGCATCAATGTTGGACCACCGAGTCACATCGAGATTGCCATAGGAGATCAACGTGGAAACGAATTAATAATGTCTCTCGAAACGTGGAAGGGACTCTACGAACAACAATGGAATATTCGAAACTATCTTTGGAATTGCACGGATATTTCAAATTCTATCAGCGTTGGCCCGTTGACAGTGCGATTCTGTGTAATTAATGGCAATAAACTTGTACGCCTCGAATCATCCAACATATATATGATAATGACCGAATCTACATTGTTTTCATTGTTTAATCTGGATCAATGCATCGATGTAATGTTTGATCGGTTGACTAAATTACTCAAAGGAGTCGACGCAAAGTTTATACAATTTTCAAATATTGCATCTACTGTAATGGAGAAAAATGTATCGAATGTAATACGCACTAGCGATGCCTTTGATGCGCGTCATCTCATTGATTGTGAACTGTTAGCTTTAGTTTTTAGTAATATGTAAAAATATATACATATACATATATAATAAATGAATAATTTCAAGTATATTATTATTATATTATTTTTCCCATCCTTGCGAGTATCCTCACGTTTCTATAAGATATTCGAACGCGTATCCTCTTTTCCCATAGACTTCGCATCATCGAACGCGTATCCCCTTTCCCCCACGAGCTCAGCATCACCGAACGCGTATCCCCTTTCCCTCAAGCTCAGCATCACCGAACGCGTATCCCCTTTCCCCACGGACCCCGCATCACCGAACGCGTATCCCCTTTCCCCACGGATCAAGGATTGGATAGGTAAATGGATGGAAGGAAAGAATTTAAATTTTTTTTAAATTAAATTTTTTTAAATTTTATTTATAAAAATAAGAAATTTATAAATGTTTATCGATAAAAAAAATTTTTAAATTATTATGTATTATTTACGCCCAATTTTCCTCAGGCTGATCCTCTTCATACGGTTGCAGCCCGAACAACCACGTCAAGTCGAATATGTCGTAAGGCGACGCATATATTAGTTCTAACTCCCGGTCCTCTGGCGTATCATACCACAATTCGTCCAATAGCTTCCGCTCGTGCCGTCGTATCGCGCGGATGAATCGCCTTGCCTCTATATTTACGAAGCCACGGATTCTAATATGACTTCTAAAAATGTATCCCTGAAAAGAAAAAAAGTTTAAATTTCTGAAAAAAATTTAATTACAATAAAAGTGTGACCATATGTCGTACTTGAATGCGGGGGATTCTCAGTCGCACTTCACGCCTAAGCGGGACTTCTATTACTGGTACTTCATCTACCCACACCCACTGCAAAAAATCATACACCACAGTTAAAAAATATAAATTATAATCAACTCTCTTATAACATGGTACACCAAAATACAATTTTGATATAAAATACCATGCTATACGAGAGCACACACACGCACGCATGCACGCACGCACACATACGAATCACTATACTTACACCATTGGCGGGGTAATCGATTATTATATGTTCTTGCAGAGCCATTTCACTTTTCTTGAAAACTTTGCCGAAATTTCGTAGAGACACGTAAACTGCTCGAATTCGGTTTTCGTACTACGGTCTTGGAGCGTTCTAGTTTTCCAAGCAGCCGAGTATCAGCGCTCGAGGTTCCGATTCCCATTGAAATATTTGACATTTATGCATTTTCAATGCATAATTTTTGGAACATATAAACGGCCAATGCGTAGACTTTTCGCATATTATGGTTTTGGGACGTCCTTAATTTCTTTAGACGAGCATCAGCCTTGATGAACTATTATTTGAAACGTGGATGGTATTCGCGTACCAAAAAATACGACTTTTTTATTACGATTTACTTTAGAAAAGAAGGTGACGGCTGTTTCTGTGGAGCTATTTATTTATCGATTTTGACATTTATAGCATTTTCTGCGATGCAAAATGTTACCTCCCGTGAGACTCGAGGTGTGATCTTAAAGAGGACGATCATAAAACGTGTGTAAACATGCCAGAAAATTGGAAAATGAGATGTCTATCATGATTCTTCCAGAGGGTTCACAGCGGGGGGTACGCCAAAACGTAACACCTGCACTCGCCCCCCTCCCCCGTGACGCCGTGCCCCGCGCCCACAGAGTACCCCCTCCCCGCGTGACGTCATACCCCGCACCCGCAGAGTACCCCCGCGCCCCGCTCCCCCCTCAGAGGACCTGGTCTAGAACACGCACCTCTCCCCTACTATTATACATCTCCAATCTTCTCCTGTGTGAACGAATTTCTTAGGGCAGGTCTGTCGACCAAATTTTATTTAAGCAGAGCAAATGCTCTTAATATTCAACAACTGAAACCGGAGAATCGTCGCAATCGTATTATACAAATCGTTGCTACGACCAATATTGCAAACATGGCGACTTGGATGTTTCAAGACTATCCAAGCTACATTATAGAAAAACGCTGCACCACTTGCGAGAAAGAAAGCGTCAAGCGCATAATTATCATGTCTGTCGATTTTGACATATGGATGAAAGATGGTGCGGCCGGTCTTCTTGACGCTCTATATCGAGGCAATTCTCGGCCCAAACCATGCTGCAAAAAGCTTCCGATGTGTGAAATAAAATATGGTCTGCAGTTAATAATTGAGACAGCTTTCGGCGGTGATAAGCTGCAACAATTAAGAGACTTCCCAGATCGTCTCACAATGCCGGGTAACGCGGTCTATCAGTTGGCCGGGATTGTGGTATACGAAGGGATTTACAATGCAAACTCAATAGGCCATTACATAGCGTATATTAAAACTGGCTCCATTTGGCTGTTGTTCGATGATATGAAAGCAAAGGCGAAGCCGCAGAATATCGACAGCGAAATGGAAGTTCAGGCACATTTGTGCATATATGTAAGAGTATAGCTTAACGCCAAAACAGACTACACTAATGCGATGAAACTCCATTCGAGAGATACATAACTTTTATCATTATTCTTATCTACTATATCTTATATATCTTATCTACTATACATTTCAAAAATTAACAAAAAAACAAAACAAACAGAAAATAAAAAAAAAAAAAAAAAAAAAAAGTAAAAAATATATAAAAAACAAAAAAAAAAAAAAAACAAATGGGACACATCTAGTAATACACTAGGATTTCAGCGGTAGCCTCCACGTGGCGTGTTCTGGGCAGACAAATAATGTACTGGCTAATATCGCTAATATTTTTAAGGTGGTTCTTTAGTAAAGTGCCGAAAATTTGGGGTGTCTCACCAGGGTCCATCCAAAATCACAAATATCTGCATAATTTGAATAAAATATAAAAACTACATGTATATATATTAATGAAACAAATGAAACGATATTTAATATGCAAAAGTAATAAAATAAAAAAGGTTAATTTTTTGTCTTGTGACAATTTGGCAACGTTTCTTTGGCTGCGTTCAGCACACTCAACAGTTGTAGATTTTCCGCTGAAACTCGACGTTTGATTTGTCGGTTCTAAAAGTAAGATCCAATCACGTTTAATTGCTCACTGAACGCTTTGTTTCCTGAACGTAACCTTTTTTTCACATGTCGTCACTACATTTCACTCGATATTTTGTAATTTCAACATTAAATATCTTTTCAGAATGGCCGTTGACCTATAACTTTTTTATGACCATTACAATCGTAATTTTTTAAACTTTTATAATCTCGTTTTTTAAAAAAGTCTATGGTAAGGTTTGTGTACAGTTAGTCAAAGAAACGTTTCCGACCCTTACCTGTCACAAAATTATACGTGAAAAGTTGCATTTTCAATATTTTTTTTCTCCCTTATTTCATCGTTAACCTACCCTAGAATTTTGCACACGTCAAGTTGGATACTTCAACTTTATTATATAAAAATGAGACATTTTTATGGTAACTCGATTTACTAAAGAACCACCTTAAGATTGTGACTGTAACAATTTTCGATATGCTACACACAAGAAAATTGTTCAAAATATTCAGTTTCTTACAATTTCACAAATTAATCTTGACAGCATTTATTTCGAAAACCATTGATTTTTTTAATTTCTCCGTGTGCGAATGGCGTTTTCAGATTTTTAAATGCGATTTAAAAAAACAGTTTTGAATATATGTATTTATCTCTGAGGCGCGCTTGAAAATTCAAGGGATCCCGCAGACTCTCCAGTAAAGTTACAAGTGGCAAAAAATATATGCGACACCTAAAGTTAACAATAAATTCGATGATACATGAAAAAAAATTTAGTATACTCTACGCAGTAGATATATTGCACATAGAAATGTGGATGGATTTTAAGCTTTATATTCACATTTTCTAGCACTTGTGCTAGGCTAGCACAACTCAGATGTGCAATATTGTCTTCGTCGAATAATTAAAAAGCCGATTTTTGGACATAAAATCCAAGCGCAAAGAGTGATGCTCAAGAGTAAAGTGCCCTTAATATCGCTGTGCTGAGGAAATCGACAATTGTGCGGACTTGTGCTAGGCTAGCACAACTCAGATATGCAATATTGTCTTCGTCGAATAATTAAAAAGCCGATTTTTGGACATATCCAATCAAAGAGCCACGCTCAAGCTCTTAATAACGCTGTGCAAATCGACAATTGTGCGGACTTGTGCTAGGCTAGCACAACTCAGATATGTAATACTATCTTCGTCGAATAATTAAAAAGTTGAATTATGGAAAACATGCGCCGTATGTGTCGGCGGCGCTGCGACTATTTCTTTAATTGTGATTTTTTAATCAGCTAATTAGGTTATCGAGCTACGATTTATAGCACAACCTAGCATAACTCTAGCACAATTTAATACAATTTTTATTTTTTTTGTTTTGTAAAATGGCGGTGCTGTGAATATTTTTTTAATTGTGATTTTCTAATAAATTAATTGCATTATCGAACTATGGTTTGCGGCACAAGCTAGCACAACCCTTTTTTTTTTTTTTTTTTAACGTAGGGAAATGCATTATGCATACCCCCTTCCCCGGGGAGGGGAGGGGGTGATGTGGGACTCGCACCCACTAAAACCCTACGGTGGTCCTCCATAGCGGTTGTACGGAAAGGCCCTGGGATCGTTACTCACATTCTACCAGGACCCTTCCCCGCATTGGGCCCTCCGTCCTCCACAGAGTGGAGTAGGGAGGAGCCCCCCACTACGCCTTCAGCGTAAGCTGAAGGTAGCGAGGATGCGGGACCACCGCGCATTCTCGCTCCTGCTGTAGGGTCACAGTGCAATGGGGGGCGGATGTCCCTGCATCCGCCCCCCCCTGTGACCCCATGGAGAAGGGCACCTTAGGGAGGAGCTGCTAGGTCCCGCCGGGCATGTTGTCGGCGGGCCACTCCTCCCCTCCTTCTCCTAGAGGGAGGGGCACCAACGTCCTCCTCCCTCTCTCTTTCGGCGGTCTCCTTCGCGAGCATAACCTGTTCGCAAAAGGAGACCGCCGCCTGCCATTGGGCGTCCCCCTCCAGCATTGTTGAGACAAGTGCCGGGAGGGAGACGTCCTCACCTATCACGCTTCGGAGGACACGGCGATTCTCGTCCCACGCGGGGCACTCCTCCAATGTATGACTCGCCGTGTCCTCCTTAGCCCCGCAATGATGACATTGCGGGGTTTCCTCTCTGCCTATGCGGTGCAGATACCCACCAAAGCACCCGTGCCCGGTGAGTATCTGCACCAGTCGGAAGCTCAGCGACCCGTGCTTCCTTTCCATCCATCTGATCAGCGCCGGTCGCATGGCGCTGATCGTGTGGACACCTTGCCTCACGCGAGTGAGGCCCGCCTTCCACTCCTCCAGCTTGCGCATTCGCGCCCTGGCACGGCGCACAGTGGATCTTCGTTCATCCAACGGTGGCGGGGTTCCGCCCCCAGAAACCTCCCGACGGCTCGACCCCTTTTCCTGGTACAACTCAACGTACATCGCCGCCGAGAGGGACCAAGGCAAACTCCCCGCCACCACGCACGCCGCCGCATATGAGGTGGTGCGGTACCCCCGGGCAACTCTGATGGCCAGCCGCCGCTGCAGATCCTCCAGGATCCTCAAGCAGCGACGGTTATTGGCCACTTTGTCTTGCCACACGGGGGCACCGTACAGCACAATGGACTGCACCACTCCCACATACAGGCGGCGCGCACCATCCCCAGGTCCCCCGAGATTAGGCATGAGCTGCGAGAGGCTTCTCGCAGCTGCCCTGGCTCGGGGGATCAGTCGCTCAAAGTGATGAACGAAGGTCCACTTACTGTCCAACGTAAGACCCAGGTACTTTATCTGGGCCTCTATTTTAATGTCCGTCCCCTCGATTCGCAGGCTGGTCCTTGTTGGACCTTTGGTCCTTTGGCCTGCGAACCAAATGATCTCTGTTTTCTCCAGAGCCACTTTAAGTCCCAGCGCATGAATGCGGGACACTACAAGTTCCGTCCCAATCTGCGTTAGGTCCAATATCTTCTGCCAATCCCTCTCCCGAGCCATGACAAGGGTGTCATCGGCATAGCACACCATTGCCATGCCCGGGAGTAAGGCCCCTCTAAGGACCCAGTTGTATCCGAGGTTCCACAGGAGTGGCCCTAGGACTGACCCCTGTGGAACCCCTCTGCTGATGGCCTGCCTACCCTGGACGCCGTACTGGCCCGTGTAGACCACATACCTTTCGCGGAAGTAGTCCTCGATGATCCTTTGGAGGTATCCGGGCACCCTGTGAAATCTCAGTGCCGCCCGGATGCACTCCCAGGGGAGGGTGTTGAAGGCATTGGATATGTCTAAAGAGACAGCCAATGCCACCCTCCCCGTACACACAGCCTCTTCCGCGAAAGTCCTGACGGCCAGGACGGCGTCCACGGTCGAGCGCCCCTCCCGAAAGCCATATTGACAATCGGCCAAATTGGGGCCATCCCTGGACAGATGGCCCCTGAGGCGGGCAGCTATTACTCGCTCGAGTAATTTGCCCGCCTCGTCTAAGAGGCAGATTGGCCGATATGCCGATGGCGAATTGGGAGGTTTGCCCTCTTTTGGAAGGAGCACTAGGCTCGCTACCTTTCAACGTGTCGGGAAGCGTCCGGTCTCCAAGCACACGTTGAAAAGTTTCCGGACTTCTTCTCCAAGGACCTCCATTACCAAGGCCAGGGCCTTGGCTGTGATACCGTCCGGTCCCGGCGCAGTCGTCTTGGACCGGAGCTTTTTGACCTCCCAGCCGAGCTCGGCCGCCGACACCTCTAGGTCCCCGCTCCAAGGGGGATCCACCTGTGCCGGCGGCTGCCCCAGCTCCCCCATCACCCCCGCTTCTGTGGGGAACAGGGCGGAGATCACCCGCTGAAGAAGCTGGAGCTGGAGACTTTGGGTTGTTGGGGGGCCGCCCCTGGCCAATTTCTTCCTTACTATCTTGTAAGGGCGGCCTCACGGATCCTTGTCAACCGTCTCCACGAGCTCTTCCCAGGCCCTGGCTTTGGCTCGCCTGATGGCCTGCCTGAGGGCACAAGCTAGCACAACCCTAGCACAATCTAGCACAACCGTTTTTTTTCATTCTGACAAAATGGCGGTGTTGGGCCTTAAAAACGATTTTTTTTAATTTTCGCTCCATTTTTTGAAATATCGAAGTGTGGTTTGCGGCACAACGTAGCACAAGCCTAGCACAATCTAGCACAACTTTTATTTTTTTTGTTTCTTAAAATGGCGGTGCTAACTTCATAAAC
>CABEGB010000311.1:0-45213 GCA_901521435.1 Crematogaster levior
ATCAGGGCAGACGGGAGTAGGTCGATATTCAGTCAACGAAGTACGGCAAAAGGAACACTTCATGCAGTAATCGACGGGTCCAACGTGCCCAGAAATATGGATGCCGTGTCGAGTGCAATATATGTATTCGTTACGCACGTTAGATTCTTGGCGGCAATAACAACGCGAGCAAAGAGGCACTACTGGTTTACCACTACTATCACGAGTATAATAACGATGGTACATGCAAAGTGCGGATTGGCTCTAATTAGTCAATTCGGGTGAGAAGATAAGATAAGGGGGACGATCTCTACGTGGAACAAGGCCCATAGTATATCATGTCTTTTGACTCAAAGTTGTCCAAGAAAACTTCCAACTTCCGAGTAGTTCAGCATAAATTATTGAATTTATATGAAAGAAGTGAAAGGGAAGCAAACAATCGAATACTTCCTACCTTGGATGTTCTCAGAATGGTCATCAACCGAGTAACTGCCAGAGAGGTAGAAGGAGGCTGCTTTCTTTGACACGGCATTCCTGCGTGGTCGGTTGAAGGAGGTGATGGCGTGCGTACAGAAGTTCTCGTCTTTTGAATTCGGCGTAGTCGTGGGTGGTAGGATGATATTGAATTCAACACTGACTTTACGTTTACACTGGCTCTATATTTATTATCTATAGTTTACTACAATCCTATTAATTAAACAATACAATATCGTAAGTAAATTTATAAAGTATGACCATAATTAGGATGAACGCGTGTTTCACAAAAGTGTTGCGAATTGATATAGAAGAAATTGAATCGATATAGAAGAAATTGAACGAATTAGGATAGAGTCTCGAGAGATATGTCCGGACACGTCCGAACAGGTCAAGAACTGGTAACCGAAAAGAGTGAGTCTGGGTGCTCGCGTTCCGGCGTCGGTCGCTCCGACGCTCCCCACTCTTGGGTTCGCTCGCGTGGAGACCCTCGCGGTTCCCTATTGGCGCACGCATGGCGCATGCGCGTTCCGGGGCACGCCTCCCGCTGGAAGGGCGTCATCGCATGTGTTCTTAGATATATGGCTCTTATACTCTATTACAATAAACGTTTGAACTATAAAATTGACAATGACAAAGTTAAAATTGTGTGGGGGATATTACACAAGCAATACCGCTACCCCCAGATCCATAAAGATGAGATTAACCGGCAGGTAGACGACATGTTAAAAAGCAATATCATAAAAACATCGACATCTCCGTACAATTCACCGCTGTGGATCGTGCCGAAAAAGGCCGATTCCCAAGGAAATAAGCGTTGGAAATTAGTGATAGACTTTTGTACACTCAATGAAAAAACACTCGGGGACGCATACCCCTTACCGAACATCACCGACATTCTAGATCAGCTGGCAGTGCAAAATACTTCAGCGTATTCGATCTCGCCTCCGGGTTTCATCAAATTCCAATGGACAAACAAGACGCCCAGAAAACCGCATTCTCGACCCCCTACGGACATTATGAATTTGAACGTATGCCTTTCGGTTTAAAAAATGCACCTGCCACCTTTCAACGTCTCATGGACAGGGTGCTAAGCGGTCTTCAGGGTACGTCTCTGTTTGTCTACCTGGATGATATAGTAATATATGCTAGCAGTCTTATGGAGCACGAAAGGAAGTTTAATCAATTAGCAGAACGTCTCCGCAGCGCGAACCTGAGACTCCAACCGGATAAATGCGAATTCCTGCGAAAGGAAGTAACATATCTCGGACACATTATAAACGAAAACGGAGTGAAACCGGATCCCAAAAAGATAGAGGCCATAAAAAACTTTCCACGACCTAAGAACGCTAAAAATATAAAACAGTTTCTAAGATTAGCAGGTTACTATAGACGTTTCCTCCAAGACTTTTCTAAAATCTCTAAACCTCTCACGATCCTTTTAAAGAAAGACGAACCTTTCACATGGCAGGAGCCTCAGGAGACCGCTTTTGTTAAACTTAGAGACATGCTGTGTACGGAACCGCTCTTGCAACATCCCGATTTCGCAAAGCCGTTTATCTTAACAACCGATGCCTCAGGTTACGCGGTAGGCGGGATCCTGAGCCAGGGAATAATCGGCAAAGACAAATCTATAGCCTACGCGTCACGTCTACTAAATAAAGCCGAACAGAATTATTCAGTGATCGAAAAAGAACTCTTAGCGATAGTATACTGTGTTAATTATTTCCGGCCATACTTATATAGAAACGAGTTCACATTAGTTACGGATCATAAGCCCCTCGTATGGCTACACTCAGTAAAAGATCCTACGTCACGTTTAATTAGATGGCGTTTGAAACTCGCAGAATATGAATATAAGGTCATTTACAAAGCCGGAAAGTTAAACTGCAACGCCGACGCACTATCTCAAAACCCCGCATGCTTGAATTCCAACAGCCCAACGTATAATCAAATATTTCCGCTTGAGATAAATGACTCCGATGATGAAACGCTCTTCGACGCAAGACCCACACAGGGGCATACGCTAACATCCGCCCGAGATAAGATAAGCGCCGAAACTTCGACGAAAACACCACGTGCACTTGATAAAGACTCTGTATCCGCCCGAGATAAGATAAGCACTGAAACCTCGACGAAAACACCACGTGCACGTGATAAAAACTCTGTATCCGCCCGAGATAAGATAAGCGCCGAAACTTCGACGAAAACACCGCGTGCACTTGATAAAGACTCTGTATCCGCCCGAGATAAGATAAGCACCGAAACCTCGACGAAAACACCACGTGCACTTGATAAAAACTCTGTATCCGCCCGAGATAAGATAAGTGCCGAAATTTCGACGAAAACACCGCGTGCACTCGATAAAGACTCTGTATCCGCCCGAGATAAGATAAGCATCGAAACCTCGACGAAAACACCACGTACACTCGATAAAGACTCTGTATCCGCCCGAGATAAGATAAGCACCGAAACCTCGACGAAAACACCACGTGCACTTGATAAAGACTCTGTATCCGCTCGAGATAAGACAAGCGTCAAACCTCCTAACAAACCAAGACACTTATCCGACGATTCACATAGCGAAGAATCTGAATATTCTGACATCGAAACAGATTATTCCACAAGCGAGGACGAAGCTTTGTTCAACGCACTTGACGCGCAATACGACTTCCAACCGAATTGTAGAATTCAATTCCAGCACACACTGGAAAACATTCTTTCACGAAGATAGTAATATTCACCACCCAATCGGGAATACCATGCGACAAAGGCGCAAGTACGTTGCAGGAAGCCGACTCCCTCCCGAATATCAAAGACGCTACTATAGCACGAGCCCGCGTAATCCCATACAAGAAAAACACCCACATAATTGCGCCAATCGTAAAGAATAAAATATCCGAACTGACCGAAAGCGAAATTATCCGAGACGCCGTGTACTTGTTATTGGACGTTGTAAAAGAACTCGGACTTAGAAGCTTCTCCATTTGTAAAGGGTGTGTCGACAACATACCCTGGGAGAATATTCGAAACCTAATAGAAAATATACTACGCGACACTGGAGTCAGTGTCACCGTATGCACAAACACCATACGAATCCCCGACATAAACACTCGCAAAGCCATCATAACAGAAAATCACTCATCAACTATAGGAGGCCATAAGGGTATAATCAAAACACTCAAGCGCATAAAGGACAAATATTACTGGCCACGAATGAAGGCAGATGTGGAAGCCTTCATCCGGCGGTGCCGGAACTGTCAGATAAAAAAATTAGTTAGGCGGAAAACAAAACAACCAATGATATTAACCGATACCCCCGACGCCGCGTTCGACAAAATTTCTATGGACATAATGGGGCCTTTACCCACGTCACATTCTGGTAATTCATACATACTGACGATACAGGACTTACTGATCAAATATTCGTTAGCGATCCCTTTGAAAAACGCCGGAGCTATTGACGTGGCCGACGCACTGACAAACATGTTTATCTGCGTATACGGAGCCCCCAAAGCCATCCTAACGGACCAAGGATCGCATTTCCTCAACAGCCTGATGAAGGCAGTGGCAAGGAAATTTAGAATTAAACAATATAGAACAACCGCGTATAGGCCGCAGTCCAACGGTTCTATCGAGCGCTCCCATCATGTATTATGGGAGTATTTAAAACAAATAATAAAAAACAAGTCCGAATGGGACGACTACCTAAATCTAGCATGCTTCTCCTATAATACAAGCGTGCATGAGAGCACTCAGTACACACCGCACGAATTAGTTTTCGGTAAATTGGCCCGAACGCCAACTAGCGACCCGCCGCTCGTAGACCTGACTAACAAAAGCTACGAAACTTATCTCGTCGATCTATACACCAAAATAAGGAACGTACAGGAGAACGCACACGAAAACCTGCAGACCGCAAAAGAAAGGTCAAAAAGATACTACGACAAATGGACCCACATAAATTTAAAGTAGGAGATAAGGTATACTTACTAAAAAAACCAACGAAAAAATTAGAGGACCAATACATAGGTCCATATCAAATTATAGAAATTTTAGAAAATAATAATGTTAGACTTAAGATAAATGTAAGAACAACTAGAATAGTCCACACCAACAAACTCAAACCAGCCCCCACCACCGAAGAAGAAGAAAGGAACCTTAACCACCGGCCATCGGAGGACACAGCCGACAGTATCAAACGGAATACCAACCAGTAACCATGCTCTCAGCCACCATACTACTGTATCTACCTTTCGCAGCCGCCTTGATCGGCTACGATTGTGGAGGCGAAGGCCTCAATATTACCACGCTCTCACTCCTCGATATTGATAATTGCGACATGGAAGATATGGAGCCGTCCAAGGAGGAAACGTATGTTCAACTGATGCAGCTATCGGACTATGATCACACTACGACGACACAGTGTAAAATCGAGATCGACCGGATAATCAACTACTGCGGAATGCACTCACATGTCTCGATAGTCCACAACGGCAGACGAGAATACGTCCAAGAGATCGGAGAACAAGCCTGCCACAGACTACACGAAACCGGAACCATCACCATCGCAAACGCTATAATCGACAGAATAGCAAAAAACAGCACCAATTTGCGAAGCATTACACTAGCCGGATCGATATCAGTCGACGGGAAATGTTCCGGATCACAATACTCGGACGGCTATGGCTCTTGGGAGAACGTAGTCGTACAATGTTACGTCCGTCACTGCATCCGAACAATTCCCAGCACTTTAATTTCCGAAATTGTTTAAAAACTTTTGTAATAACAATTAAAGAAAGAAAACCACATTCAAATCTCGCGGGAGCCATCCGCCATACTGACCCGCCATACTGTCCACCATATTAGACGCCATTTTGCACGCCATTACACGTGGCGTGATCGCGCAGTCTTTCCTCCAACGCCAAACGATGCAGAGCATCGCGTCGCGTTCCACGTGCTCGGATAAAATTAAAGCGGAAGACACCTCAACTCCCGAAATACAGTAAATTGTAGTGCGTTAATAGTGCGTAGTTCATAATAGTGCGTTAGTTCATAATAGTGCGTTAATTCATAATAGTGCGTTAGTTCATAATAGTGCGTTAGTTCTAAGAAATAATAGTGCGTTTGTTCCTAGAGATAATCAAGTTTAATTCAGAAAAAGTATTAATAAGTGCCAATTGTGCGCATAGTAGAAGTACTAAAAATGTATAAATCATTACATTGAGTTAGTTAGTGTCCGATAAAAACATAGCCTTAGTGTCAAAACCCACGCGTTCAACGCTAAAACGTGAAACCCGCGTTTTAAAAGTACATCAACTATAATCCAACATAAATTCGACAACTGAACGACGCTGTACCACTCCCACGCAAAATCCCCACCAGACCTAGAGAGACGCTAGTGGACGAGAAGTGGGAATGACGCTGTACCACTCCCACGCAACATCCCCACCAGACCTAGAGAGACGCTAGTGGACGAGAAGTGGGAATGACGCTGTACCACTCCCACGCAACATCCCCACCAGACCTAGAGAGACGCTAGTGGACGAGAAGTGGGAATGACGCCGTACCCCTTCTACGCAACATCCCCACCAGAAATTCGGAGTATAAGAAGAGGCACCCACGCCGAAAAAGTTCAGTTCTAAGCCGGAGTTCTTCAGTCTCAGTCTCGATCTTCCACGGGCAAGCGAGCCCTCTCAAGCCTCTTACAGGCTTTACTATTTCCATTTCTAGTTCCATATCTGTAACGAAAAGTCTGATTGTATTAGTGATAGAATATATACATATTTTTATACCTTAAACTCAGTGTTAACATTTTTTTTATGAACGCCTACATCTTAGTGCAAGACTTCGGATTTTCGGTTCGCATCATATGCCACAGTGAAATTGCTGTTCTAGTGCGCATCAGCAGCACCAGTAAGGTTACTTGGCATATTAGGTTATTCCAAATTCCACTCGCATCCTCGTTGAATTATTGTTCGAGTGCGCTCCAGCAGCACCAGTAAGACAATAAGGTATTCGAGAGAACTTCATGGCCAAGCCGAGTCGCAAATCTGTTGTTAAAAGCAATGCATAAGAAAACTCGTCGCGGTGGTATTAAGAACCGCGCTAAGCGGCTACAAAATCTTTTTCGTGGATTGAACGACTCTCGCAAATACAGTTCTTGGTTAGGCGTGCACCCTGTGGATGATCCAGAATACGAGAAACTCTTTGTACCTTCGAAACCCGTTCAAGTAAACGCGAGCGCGACGAACGCGAATGCAAGTGTGAATTCTCGTCCTTATCGGCTCATTCCTATAACCTTCAATACGACGCCGCAACAACAGCATCAAGGAGCTCAGGACTGCCGATACGTCCCTCTGCCACCAGACGAATCCAGGAACAGTTACGAGAAATATCGACAACAAGCAACGGCTTCCAAGGAAGGACCTACTCCGCATCACGGTAAGTAAGCCGCCATCTTTTCCGTCCGCGTGGTGACGCCAAGCCGCCGCCATCATTTCTTGCACGCGTGGTGACGCCAAGCCGCCGCCATCATTTCTTGCACGCGTAGTGACGCCAAGCCGCCGCCATCATTACTTGTACGCGTAGTGACGCCAAGCCGCCGCCATCTTGACCGCGTGGCATTTTCCTCGCTGACGCTACCCTCGTTTCGACGATCGTGCCTTTCTCCCTAATAATACGCACTCCTACCCGGTGAACTCGAGCGCGCACCGCACCGGAGCGCTCACCGAGTCGCTCTCTGGCGCGCACCACACCGGAGCGTTCCATTCTGACCTAACATCCTCGCATTATGCTACTGCATCTCAAGTCATGGGTTGTTCCCGTCGTTCAGGTAGAATAGAGAAATTAAGACGAGCACGGCGCGAACTTTATGCCGCGTTGGAACACTGTTACCCCGCGTCGTCTGTCAACACGAATAAACCACGGATAACGAAATTCGAGATTCCGTCGCCACCTCTGCGTATTAAACTGGTAATCAGAGAGATGTCTTTAACACCGGAAGTGATAACAATCGATTAAATATAGGACATATAGAGATGGACGTACTATTCCCTTTTGTTACGAACGAATTGTTAGAGTGGATTTGGTTCGCGCAGTGTATGATCCATAGCTATTACACCCGTAACCACAGCGGTAAACCCGTCGCGCAAATCTGTGCTGATTGCTACGACGACCTAGAACCCGATGTACAACGTCAGTATATACACTGCACGCGACACGGAATTTACATAGGAGAAACCGACGCGCCCCTCTCACGTTATTTGGAATGCTCTTCCTGCGACGTTATTCTGACTAATTTCCGGTTGGTAACTGAGTGCTTAGATTGTCCAGACGTGTTTGACGGATTTGTGAGACACTTAGCATTATCGGGAGAACGCCCCTTTGACAATCCGGAGCCCACAATAATCGCAGTCGCACAAACTCGATCCGAGCGCGCGCCTCCCCCACCAACAGCAACGCACATCTTCTTCGTAGATGAGTACGGCGAATAAGTAACCTCGCTATTACCAGGATTCGACCCGCGAGTGAGCCTATACCGCGAGCTTACCCCTAGGCCGTGGGTATCCCCGGGGAGAGCCCCAGGGCTCATAGATCCGAAATTTACGGTCGCGTACCGAAAGGATTCGAGTTCTGTGGAAAATCGCAGCCGCAATCGTCGGGACGTAACAACAAGCATCTATCAAAATTACGCTAAAAACCTTCGAAGCGCCAATAAAACAGTCAACCAACGAGGTAATATTACCTTCGGGAACTCGTTGCAAGACCACTCCAGGATATTGCATAGATGCCGACGGAATCGAAACATACTGGCTACCTCCGCCCATAGACAGCTGCCACTTCGATCGCTACGACATATTGTACGAAGGCCCAGCGATCAAGCTAATACCGAGGGACAACCACACCTCACCCATCATTTATACGGTCACCACACAAGACACCACATTCGCATTAACCAGAACCTCCAAAATCAGCCTGTGCGGATACAAACTTATACAAACAGAACACCAAAATTATTTATACTGGAAACCCAAAAGGGCCGTACTTTCCGCACGCGAACAAGAATAACGGTGGACAATCTTAATATATTTTTATACGTAAATTCCAAGTTCATTTACGTAGAGAAACATATAAAAACCCAGTTAACGCAACTCTACAGGGACATCATGGAACAAAAATGCGCCTTGGAGAGACAGGTGCTGCAGAACGCTCTCTCCCTAGCCAGTATCGCACCAGATGAAATGGCCTACAGAATAATGAAGGGGCCAGGCTACACCGCCGTAACGACAGGAGAAGCGATACACCTAATAAAATGTGTCCCTGTCGAGTGCAAAATAAGACACACGGAGCAATGTTACAACGAACTCCCCGTATCCTATCGCAACGCATCAAGATTCCTGCCAAGGTCGAGGATCCTCACCAGAAGAGGGACCCCCCGAGAATGCAACAATCTAATTCCCATGTTATACCAGATCCACGGAACCTGGTTCCGTCTAACACCAAAACCGATGGCACCACCAAAAATCCAACCACTGACGCATCCAGCTTGGCACTATTCAAGCCCAACGGCACTAGCGACCAGCGGAATCTACAACAATGATGACCTGGATCGATTAAAGGCACACATCATGTTCCCCGTCGAGAGACCTGCAATGCTGAACACCATCGCACATGGAGCAATGGGAGAAGAAGTTCCACCCGGAAGCATATCACTGGCAAATCTTCTAGACGAAAACTCGCTAGAAAAAATAGCCGAATCAGCTGGTAAAAAGGTTTGGGGGTCTCTCGACATTGCAGGTCTCTCGACGGGGAACATGATGTGTGCCTTTAATCGATCCAGGTCATCATTGTTGTAGATTCCGCTGGTCGCTAGTGCCGTTGGGCTTGAATAGTGCCAAGCTGGATGCGTCAGTGGTTGGATTTTTGGTGGTGCCATCGGTTTGGAAAGGCTTCATAACGTTCGGCTCAGCGAGCGCCGGCGTCCTAGCCATATTCATCATAATACGTGTGGCCAAACTCATCATCGACACCATCATCCATGGCTACGGGCTGCATTCGGTTTACGCCGTTGGAGCATGCACTTACTGGGAGCAATATGGAGCTCCGTCACACACCTGTTGTTGCACCTGGGAAGAGACACGAGAGAAAGACCAAAAACGACCATAGAAGAACCCAGTGCACCCTTTCCAACGACCGAAGATCGACTCCCTGCCCCCAAACCCCAGGAAGAAAACCAGGAACCCGGCACGTCAACAGCAAACTATTCTTACTCAGAATTAAGAAAATATCTAAAGGACGATATAGTGTAGACATAAGAGCATAGTGAAAATGCTGGCACATAGGCCAACATTTTAAAATAAGAGGGGAGGTGTAATATCCCCCACACAATTTTAACTTTGTCATTGTCAATTTTATAGTTTAAACGTTTATTGTAATAGAGTATAAAAACCATATATCTTTTATAGTTTAAACATTTATTGTAATAGAGTATAAGAGCCATATATGTAAGAACACATGCGATGACGCCCTTCCAGCGGGAGGCGGCGCTCCGGGACGCGCATGCGCCATGCGTGCGCCAATAGGGAACCGCGAGGGCCCCCCCACGCGAACGAGCCCAAGAGTGGGGAGCGTCGGAGCGACCGACGCCGGAACGCGAGCGCCCAGACTCACTCTCTTCGGTTACCAGTTCTTGACCTGTTCGGACGTGTCCGGACATGTCTCTCGAGACTCCATCCTAACTCGTTCAATTTCTTCTATATCGATTCAATTTCTTCTATATCAATTCGCAACACTTTTGTGAAACACGCGTTCATCCTAATTATAGTCTTACCTTATAAATTTACTTACGATATTGTATTGTTTAATTAATAAGATTGTAGTAAACTATAGATAATAAATATAGAGCCAGTGTAAACGTAAAGTCAGTGTTGAATTCAATATCATCCTACCACCCACGACTACGCCGCATTCAAAAGACGAGAACTTCTGCACGCACGCCATCACCTCCTTCAACCGACCACGTAGGAACGCCGTGTCAAAGGAAGCAGCCTCCTTCTACCTCTCTGGCAGTTACTCGGTTGATGACCATTCTGAGAACACCCAAGGTAGGAAGTATTCGATTGTTCGCTTCCCTTTCACTTCTTTCATATAAATTCAATAATTTATGCTGAACTACTCGGAAGTTGGAAGTTTTCTTGGACAACTCTGAGTCGAAAGACATGATATACTATGGGCCTTGTTCCACGTAGAGATCGTCCCCCTTATCTTATCTTCTCACCCGAATTGACTAATTGGAGCCAATCCGCACTTTGCATGTACCATCGTTATTATACTCGTGATAGTAGTGGTAAATCCGTAATGCCTCTTTGCTCGCGTTGTTACTGTCGCCAAGAATCTAGTGTGCGTAACGAATACATATATTGCACCCGACACGGTATCCATATCTCCGGGCACGTGGGACCCGTCGATTATTGCATGAAGTGTTCCTTTTGCCGTACTTCGTTAACTGAATATCGACCCACTCCCGTCTGCCCCGATTGTCCGAGAGTACTCCACGATTTTCTACAGTATTTAACTATCTCGGAAGAACGTCCTTTCGACGACCCGGAATCAATAGTAATTGCGATAGCTCAGAATCGTTTTATTTGAGCGTAACAAACAGGGGTTTTCTTTAAGCCTACTCTTTGAGTTTGGTGGATCGCATCCCAAGTACTACCGTCGCAACGGTTCGGTTACCTTTTATTATTTAAAAAAAGCCCGCAACCCGTGACAGCATAACACGTTGCAGCGGCGGGATGAGGGACAGAGGGTGTTGGTCCAGCAGAGTCCTCGGGTTGATTTCCTTTTTTTGGAGGTCCGTTGGCCAAATGAAGCAATAAATGTGTTAACGAACTCCATACGGCTCCCAACAAATGTAGACTGCATCCGTAGACGGTATGCAAGGCATAACCGTGAATGGTGGTGTCTATGATTAATTTCACCATTCGAATAATCATAAAGATTCCGATAATTCCGGCAGTTGCTGAACCGAAACTAACGAATCCGTTCCAAATTCGAGAGGTCGCACTATCGACGATCTTATTGAGTGACGCTTCGTCGATCAGATTGTATACTGAGATGTCGTTGGCGTTGATTGGATAACCAGTGATTCTCCTGGCTATCTCGTTGAGAAGGGCAGGCCTTTCTGCAGGGAACATGATATGGTTCCGTAGCTTCTCAATGTCCTTTTCAGAATATATGCAGAATATATGCCGCTAATGGCGAGTGGTCCCGGGGTGATGTAGTTCCAAGATAATTTCACCATGGGCTGTAATTGTTGCGGCGGGATCTGTAGTACTTGAGGTTTCGGAGTGAATTGGATTCAGGTATCCTCGATACGGTAAAGTGTTGGTAGTTCATTACTGCATTCTCTCTCGTTACCAATTTTGGTAAGAATTCTTGATTTAGGTGTCAGATACAGTGAGGCGTTTCGCACGGTCACTGGTAATTCTGAGTAGCATCCTTCTGTCTTTCTCAAAATTACCTTAACTGAAATGCATTTAATTATATGGACAGCTTCCCCAGCGGTAACTGCCATATATCCTGGTCCTTTCATCAGTTTATAGGCGAATTCATCAGGTTAAAGAATGGCGAAGGACAAGGTATTAGTAATGACTTGGCGTTCGAGCTCGCATTTTTGCTGCATGACGTTATGGTATAGTGAGGTCATCTGATTGCGAACGTGTTTTTCCACATATACAAACTTGGAATTCATGTACGTGAAAATATCTAGATTATGAATTGGAATACTGCTTCGGCTTGCGAAGATATCCCCTTGTTTGATTTCCAAGATGAAGAGTTTCGGATGCTCGGTGCGGAGTAATGTATATCCGCACAAAGGGTGTTTCTTGGTACTTGTCAAGGCGAACGTGATATCGTCCGTGGTTAGACTATAAACAGTGGGCGATGTTCTTCACATAAATCGAAATAACTGTCCGAGCAATTTTCGCAAAGGAGAGCACTTCTCTCTTGATACAACAAATTTCCACATTGGCTACATGTGCCACTGGGAAGATAATCTAACAAAAATTCGTGAGTAAATTTACGGGTTAACATTTCAGGTTTAGGCGTTGCTTCGTAGCAAACGGGGCAAAGCCTAACATTATTTCCTTCATAACTGGTTGTTCTCGTACAAGTTATCTCGAATAATATAGGATGTTCTGTCTGAAATGGGTGCCGTCTCGGATTTACAATTACCGGGCACATCTTAAATAACTTGGCACGGTGGGATATTAATATATCTCAAAATAATTATTCGTGCGGTGGGATCTAGAATAATATTATAATAATTACTTGCGCGGTGGAATATAAGATATGATAAAGTTTTATGTTCATACAAAAGCAGTGGGATTAAATAACTAAGCAGTAATGGAATCTACTACACTAAAGCGCAATGGGGTTCCAATAAATCAGGCGCGGTGGGATAATAATTAAACATTCGTGCGGTGGGGTAAAGATACTTGAATAATTTGGCACGACGGGATTTAAACTAATACTAAGCGCAATGGAACTTATATAACTAGGCGCGGTGGAATTGTGAAACAGGTAAGCAGCGGTAGGCTGATACTTAACTTAACGTGCTGCGAAATTCGCATAAACCAGGCACGGTGGGATTAATAATATTAAGAATATAGCTAATAGAGTGACATGGTAACCATAACGAGGTCACAGAACAACAAGCGATTGATTAATTAACAGCGGTGGGATCTTCCTTCACCGGTTTTTGATAGTTGTTGGGGGGTTTATAACACAATCCGGTGATTAGTAAGATCTGCAATCACATATCAAAGCAAAATGATTAATTGGTAAGACACAATAGTCGCAGTGGAATTTTATAACATGACGCGACAACGGCGGTGGGATTCCACTAATGATAATTGCGGTGGTATTTAAGTATCTAAATTCTAGGTATAACACGGTAATCGCAGCGGGATTACATAAACAATAGAGATGGGATTACTTAATAGATAACGCGATATTAGTTCATGAATTGAACAATTAAAGCAGCTATGGGTAGATGCTACGAATATTAATCATAATGTCGGTGGTGAGATTTAAGTTCTCATTAATGCAACACAGTAGTCGCGGTGGGATTTGAATTTTCATTATAGTTAATACAACATGGTAATCACGGTGGGATTACATAAAAATAGCAACGAGATTATTATTCGTAACAGATTAAAATAGTAATAAGCAATTAATTGACGCTACACTATATTGCGGTGGGATTTCCTAAATAAAGGAAATTAAACAGGCAAGGCAACGGTAAGCAAACGCTGCGGATATCAATTATAACATTCAGAGACGAATTGGTCTGAGAATTTTCCTTTTCTTGGTTCTTTTAATAAAAATACGTTCATTCCGACTTCAAAATTTCTTGGGTTGATTCGTCAATCGTAGTATCCTTTACTTGTTTCTTTTGGTTTAATTAAATTCTGACGCGCCTCTTCTTGAGTGTCGCGCAGTTTATTGAACAGTGTTACGTCCCCGCCAAAATTTTCAAACTTATTAATTATTACGTCTATGCTACATTATTATATTCATATATTCTTGTTTTCATTATGATATTCCGCTTATTATAATCTTGCTTATAATATCAGATATTATATATCGTTAAATCCCACTGCCGCACTTTTACTTTAAATTTAGAATATATCCATTAAGTTCATGAAAACGTAGCATATCTATCGATATTCATATAACCTAGATTTAAGAACACTATATTTCATTGTACTTAACCTATTGTGTTTGCGAACACATGATTTCTGATAGTTTAACCTAAAAATTGCATATTCTAACCTAAAAATTACTTGTTGGTTACCATTGGAAGAAGGTAAAGTAGAAATTTCTTCTTTACCGACAATTTGCTAAGAGTTTCATTAACTATAGCAGCACCATCGCTATGACAACATAACCTAAACGTCAAGATATAGTCTCGCCGTTAAAATTCATTTATAATTCTTATAACATCATATTCCGCAGTCTAACTCACTACAGTACGTTAATCACAAAATTTAACCCATCGTTTAGTCTTGTTGCACTAGATATATATATTGATATTATATTCATCATTTATTCTCTTTAAAGAGCTTCTTTAATCTCTATTCAATCATCTTGTGTTCATGCGAATCAATATTTCAATTGTAATCTATATTTTACCATGTATAACCTAAAATTGCATACAACCTAAAATATCTTAATACGCTTCAAAGATAAGAAGAAAGACCACTTTATCGATTTACAATTACCATTTTCGTTATCATTAGAAATGGGTAAAGTAGAAATCTCTTCTTTACCGACGTTTTGTTAAAAGCTTCTACCATCAGTGGCAGCACCTTCGTTAACATAACCTAGCTAACCTAAAAATCAATTAATATTCATATTAATGTCATCCTTTACGTACAGTTGTGCTACAATAATCGTTTCTTTCATTAAAATCACAATAAACCATATTATCAGAATCTCTGTGAGTAACAGAATAAGCTTTCTTCTTCTCTTACGCAAAAACTATATATCTATCTCACTTGTAATTGCCGTTTCTAGCATCATGCGTTCTCGGTCAGATTCGTGCAACGAGATTTCTATTGTTAAGACACATTAGTTAAGTTACATTAATAATCAATCCAACAAAGGCACGAGAATGAACGTCTTATTAATGTGCTTCATACTGTATCATTCTCTTGCGCTTGTTAAAGTCTCTATATATAATTACGGAAGCACGAGAATTTAAATCTTATTAACAATTATGACAAATAGCGACATTATATGATTCTCTTGCTCTCGTTATAATAATTGCGATAATCCTACCGCTGTTGTATGTAAAGCATAAGTACGGAAACGTGAATCAACTAATATGTGCAATCGTTTCCTTGCTAATGCAATTTAATTAACTTTAGTCCCACATGCTCTTATATGGACGTTCGTTCGTGAAACATGACCATATATGGACATCTTTTACTTTCTCGAGCGATGAATCATAGAGATAATGCAATATTCTAAAACCTTCCATAAGAATACTGCGCGTTAAAAGCTGATGCAATAATTCCAGGCGATGAGTCATAGTTAGGGATGGGCGATACAATATCGATATTTAAAATATCGATTTTTTTAGACTCTATTATCGATATTTTGTATCAATATTCTTTGTTTTGATATTAGCATGCATCGATATTTTAACAGAAATATCGAACTTCCGATATTATGGCAATTCGCATATTCGCCCTTAGGGCTATCGCACACAAAATGACATAAGCTGCATATGCACAACATAAGACCGCTTAACCAATGAACGTCCAGCATAAAGCCGCCATATTAATTGACATAGTACGTTCATTGGTTCAACGGTCTTATGTCATGCATATGCAGCTTATGTCATTTTGTGTGCGATAGCCCTTAAGCCGATATCAGACTACAGATTAAGATTGAGATTAAATTAAAATTTAACCAATCATAATAAAGAAAACCAGTTTCGAGTTTAGTAAGCTTTGCTCTGATTGGTTGAATTTCAATTCAATCTCAATCTTAATCTGTAGTCTGATATGGGCTGTACGGTTACGACTAAAATTTTTGTACGTACGTATGGTCTTTACTACATCTATTGTAGATCCGGGCTAATGGATGACGCAATACGTGACGTGCTCAGTGCTCAGTGCTCAGTAGGAATTTACTCATAACCTTAAATTGTGATCTATTCACAGTTCTGTCACATATATATTAATTATTAATATATAGTCACAAATAGTAAAAAATAGAGACAAAGAGGTACGTACTTTTTTATTATTTATTTCCGTATTTAAAATGCATGTTTGTTTGATTGGTTAGTTAAAATTTGCACTTTCTATTTACTATTTGTATATAGTCCAGTATAATGATTACTATATGGTTCTTAATAATTATTCTTAATAATTTTCTGAATTTCACAGATATAATATATGCATATGCATGTACATTATATTGCTATATATATTGCTATATTAAACTGGGTGCTTGAAAAGGAATCCTCAAAGGCTTTATTTTACTTTTCTTACGTTGCTTTCTATTCTTATGTTTTCACTTGTTTTATAACAGTAATTATCTCATGCATTATTCCTTATTTATATGAATTATTTTAGCGTTATTTTTCATCATTTAAATATTATTTCTGCCTGTTTTTTTAGTGCCGCCGTCTAGAAGTGAATATTGGAAATATTTCATTCGAACCAGTGAAGGTAGCAAATGTAATATTTGCCAAAAGATTATTAAAAATTCGGGAAATACAACCAATTTACGTTTTCATTTAACTCGAGCACATCCTAAACTTCAGTTAAAACTTCAAATGAAAAAGCTGACGAAGCTAGACGAAGCTGATATAATAGACTCTACAGAATCCTCAGTAAAACAGAGAAAAATTATAGTAATAAATGTCAAATTTTGTATAGAAAATTAATTACATTAAGTTTATTATAATATAACCAAAAATAATATTACTAATGCATTTCAGACACAAGATACAATTGATGTAGACGTAGACGATGATTCTAATTTAACAATGAAATCTTCATCTCCTAGTTCTTCGGTTTTATCAGTCACGTCACAGTCGCAATCAGAGACATCAATTGTGTTACCAATTATGAAAAAGAAACAAATCACACTTGATTCTACTTTTCAAAACCAAAAATCATTTTATGGTATTTATATTTACAAGTTTTATCATCTAAAGTTTATAAGTAGCCTTTGTAGTAATTTATTGAATATTTCAAAATGTCACTACAATATTAATTATTTTACTTCATATTTTTTTCTTAATTGTAGATGGAGGAACAAAAGCGGCTGAATTCACTAATAATCTCATTTTTATGATTGCAAAAGATAATTTGCCATTTGAAACTGTAGAAAAGCAAGGATTTAAAACTTTTATGAAAATAGTTGCACCGTTGTATAAGATTCCTAGTCGAAAAAAAATTACGAGTCTCATAGAAGAAAAATATGAATTTTTATCGGGTATGATAAAAACTAAATTTTTAAACATTAAAAATTTATGTTTAACAACCGACATTTGGACAGACACAATAAATACAAAAAGTTTTTTAGGTTTAACAGCTCATTATATATTAAAAGAAACATATAAAACTGTAACTATTGGTGTTACTGAATTAAATGATCGACATACTTCTGACAATATAAAAATGTGGTTGTTAAATATAATACGTGAATGGAACATAGACAGAGAAAATATTATCATTGTTGTATCCGATAATGCAGCCAATATAAAAAAGGCAATTACAGAAGCGTTTGGTGCTGAAAAATATTTAGCTTGTTTTGCACACACTTTAAATTTAATTCCGTCGAACATTATTAAAAATGATGTTACTGTTAATGAATTCTGTAAAAAGATTAAAAATATTATTACGTATTTTAAACATTCTGTGGTTGCTGCAGATGAATTAAGAGCTCAATCAACTCTCAAATTAATACAAAGTGTCGAAACTCGATGGAATTCGACTTACGAGATGCTTGAACGATTTATTGAATTGGCAGATAAAATAAGTAGTATTCTTCTGAAGCAACCTACAGCACCGATAATGTTGACTGCATCCGAATTGCAAGCTGCAAAAGAATTTGTTCAATTATTAAAACCGTTTAACGAAGCCACTAAAATTATATGCGGTGAACATTATCTCACTGGCAGCAAAGTGATTCCGATTATTAATACGCTAAAAAACAAATTACATTTGCTTGTACCAAATACTGAAATAGGCATTCACTTTAAACATGAGTTAGAACGTCAGTTCTCAAAAAGATTTAACGATGTTGAAAAAAATCACATATTGGCAATATCAACCATATTGGATCCTCGATTCAAGAATATTAATTTTTCTGATGAAATTGCGTGCGCTTATTCTATCAATAAAATTACACAAATGATAAACATAAATACAAAAGAATCAGATACATGCGATTATCAAAACGCACAAAATGATTCGATGGAAACTGATAATTTTTGGATATATCATCAGTATTTAGTTAATAAATCCAAGCATATGTCAAAAAATAATGATTTTACAATAGCAGATGAACTTAAATATTATTTGAATCAACCACCAATAAAAATGGATGACAGTCCACTACAATATTGGCTAAAAAACATGCATTATGGATTAAAAGATATAGCATTAAAATATTTAAGTATAATTGCGACCTCCGTTCCAAGTGAACGATTATTTTCACGGGCTGGAAATATTATTACCGAAAATAGAAATCGTATAACAAGTCAACATTTACAGCAGTTATTATTTTTAAACTCTCTTTCTCTGGAAGATTGGTTATTATAAGGTATAATAACCAATCTTCCAGAGAAAGAGAGTTAGTGGTATAACTTTATTTGCTCTGATTGGTTGAATTTTAATTCAAAATGTAAATATATTTAATTGGAAATTATTATTAAACCTGTATT
This sequence comes from Crematogaster levior, assembly GCA_901521435.1. NCBI lineage: Eukaryota > Metazoa > Arthropoda > Insecta > Hymenoptera > Formicidae > Crematogaster > Crematogaster levior. Next base: position 18,926 of record CABEGB010000311.1, read on the forward strand.
AGACTATGCATTGAAAATTGAAATTAAAGATCGAAGATTGGAAATTGGAAATTTGACCAATCGAGAAGAAGCAAACAAATATTACTTCTTTCTAATTGGTCAAATTTCCAAATCTTCAATCTTTAATCTCAATCTTCATTACACGTAGTTTTATACGGGCTTTATATATTTAATTGAAAAGTAGTTGATAATATCGATATTACCAATATCGATATATCCCATTTGATATTTTTGATACATCGATATTTTATATACGATACATATTGATACAAAATATCGATATTTTCTATTGTATCGCCCATCCCTAGTCATAGTACAGCGCCGTATTCTTCTTTGATCTTTGCCGACGAAAACAATTCACAGAAGCGTCTCGCTTCGGCATCCTTTGATTTCAAATAGTAAAAGCATTTCTCGGAATCACTTCCGTCGCGGCATCTCTTTGTGAATCGAATTTCGCTTCCACTTCCCACACACCGCGAACACCCCGCGGCCTACAAACTTTAGTATATAAGGCGTGCAGATTCAGCGCGCAGCGTTAGTTCTTCGCCGATTTTTGAACCAGTAACAAGTCAGTTTCGAGTCAGTTCTCATATGGTAACGACTTCCATGTGACCATTCGGTCTCTGAGTTGTCCGAGCCTCTTTGCATATTTAACCTAACTTCAGTGCGTATCAGTATCGCGTATAGCATTGACTTGTCCACAAGTGAGTACTTATATTAATCATTTTCTGCATTGTTAAAGATAGGTGGTAGCTCACTCTTTTGCAAGTTGCGTCGTTTAAATAGGCGACCGAATTAGCAGTAACATTCTCGTGTTAGTGATTCAGTTTCGTTTTAACAATTATATTAGTATCTCAGTAAATTAAATTACTATTTCTCGTGTGTGACATTTACGTTTATCTTATTAAAACTTATATAAATTATTCTCTGCATTGTTAAAGATAGGTGACAGTTCGTTCTTTTACAAGTTTGCGCTATCTTAAATAAGTGTTTGTATTAATGATAACATCTTCGTGTTAATGATTCAGTTTCAGTTTTACAATTGTAATAGTATTTTAATAATTTAGATAATCAATTTTCATGCGTGACATTTATATCTTATCTTATTAAACTTATGTGGTAATCATACTTAACCTATACATTCTAGTTACTTGTCAACCCGCTCCTTGATTTTCTTCCGCTTTAACTAACCACATTGCTGTTCTTCACACATCTTTATTTCGTGTGAACACTCTCTTTAGTTTATAAGCAATATCGTTCATTGCCCATCTTTCTCTTTCCGTGCAAGTGAACTATCTTTAGTTTATAAGCAATATCGTTCATTGCCCATCTTTCTCTTTCCGTGCAAGTGAACTCTCTTTAGTTTATAAGCAATATCGTTCATTGCCCATCTTTCTCTTTCCGTGCAAGTGAACTATCTTTAGTTTATAAGCAATATTGTTCATTGCCCATCTTTCTCTTTCCGTGCAAGTGAACTCTCTCTAATATCTGATTATCCCATTTCACTCTTCGAATCTTTGATTTCGTTTTGATTATAAAATACAGTTGTTGATAAATCTAGTGCAATCCTGTTACTCTTGTATGCTGCATGTAACGTACGACTACCGACGAATTGAGTAAGCGGGCTCATTAACTCTTGTGTCGAGTTAAGTGACTACGGTCCTCGTCACAGCGTACGTTGCGTGAGACTTGTTCTAACAGGATTACAGAGAGTCAAATCTATCTATCTATTATTTCAAATACAGTTTTAAAATGAAAATCGAGTGAAAGAAACTTTTCTTTCCCTAATTATCAGATAATTCCTTCATTAAATCCATTAATTAATAATTAATTTACTTTTTTTTAAGGTAAAAGAACAACGTTCTTTAGTTTCATTTTATTTGTTAAAAGATAACAACGTAAGTATATACTACTAAATATTCTGTCTTGTTCTGAAATAAATCTAATTAACCTCGTTACATCAGATGGTATGTAATAACCCCCACACAATTTTAACTTTGTCATTGTCAATTTTATAGTTTAAACGTTTATTGTAATAGAGTATAAAAACCATATATCTATTATAGTTTAAACATTTATTGTAATAGAGTATAAGAGCCATATATGTAAGAACACATGCGATGACGCCCTTCCAGCGGGAGGCGGCGCTCCGGGACGCGCATGCGCCATGCGTGTGCCAATAGGGAACCGCGAGGGTCCCCACGCGAGCGAACCCAAGAGTGGGGAGCGTCGGAGCGACCGACGCCGGAACGCGAGCGCCCAGACTCACTCTCTTCGGTTACCAGTTCTTGACCTGTTCGTACGTGTCCGGACATGTCTCTCGAGACTCCATCCTAACTCGTTCAATTTCTTCTATATCGATTCAATTTCTTCTATATCAATTCGCAACACTTTTGTGAAACATGCGTTCATCCTAATTATAGTCATACTTTATAAATTTACTTACGATATTGTATTGTTTAATTAATAAGATTGTAGTAAACTATAGATAAGAAATATATAGAGCCAGTGTAAACGTAAAGTCAGTGTTGAATTCAATATCATCCTACCACCCACGACTACGCCGCATTCAAGAGACGAGAACTTCTATACGTACGCCATCACCTCCTCCAACCGACCATGTAGGAACGCCGTATCAAAGGAAGCAGCCTCCTTTTACCTCTCTGGCAGGTTATTCGGTTGATGACCATTCCGAAAACATCCAAGGTAGGAAGATTGTTCGCTCCCCTTTCACTCCTTTCGTGTAAATTCAATAATTTATGCTGAGCTACTCGGAAGTTGGAAGTTTTCTTGGACAACTCTGAGTCGAAAGACATGATATACTATGGGCCTTGTTCCACGTAGAGATCGTCCCCCTTATCTTATCTTCTCACCCGAATTGACTAATTGGAGCCAATCCGCACTTTGCATGTACCATCGTTATTATACTCATGATAGTAGTGGTAAACCAGTAGTGCCTCTTTGCTCGCGTTGTTACTGTCGCCAAGAATCTAGTGTGCGTAACGAATACATATATTGCACCCGACACGGTATCCATATCTCCGGGCACGTGGGACCCGTCGATTATTGCATGAAGTGTTCCTTTTGCCGTACTTCGTTAACTGAATATCGACCCACTTCCGTCTGCCCCGATTGTCCGAGAGTACTCCACGATTTTCTACAGTATTTAACTATCTCGGAAGAACGTCCTCTCGACGACCCGGAATCAATAATAATTGCGATAGCTCAGAATCGTTTTATTTGAGCGTAACAAACAGGGGTTTTCTTTAAGCCTACTCTTTGAGTTTGGTGGATCGCATCCCAAGTACTACCGTCGCAACGGTTCGGTTACCTTTTATTATTTTAAAAAAGCCCGCAACCCGTGACGGCATAACAGGTAAACCATCGAACAAGGAGGAATCCTGTTCACCGACGGGTTATACCGACCGTCGGTGGGCGAGTAGCTCGCCGTAGGCGAATACTCAGAGGTGGCGTTCGCAACGTAATCAGAATCCGAACTCCGAGAGAGATAAATGCACTTATTGAAGAGCCCCCAGCATTAATTCTCGAAAATCAATACGCACCACCCATAGTTACTTTCTCTTCCACTACGCCCCCTCCTTTGTTAATTCCGGCCCCTTTTCATGGAGAAGGATCTCCCACCAGGGATATAATAGAATTTCCCCTAATCTCCCAAAATAACGAGACAGGAAACGAAGCTCCATCTTATGTGCCAATAGAATTCGACGAATTTCCCCTATCATATTCCCCGGTATCAATCCCCGAGCAGAACAACGACGACTGGCTTTCCGACCTTCTGAGGCCAACGGAAGAAGAGGATACTATTCCCCTTTTTGATGAAGATCTGTTCGAGCTAACCAATAATGAGCAATTACCGGCTCCAGGAGAGATAAGCCCAACATTGAGCGCAATTATCTCAGCTTATCTGCAAGATTTTGAGACCAGACCATTCGACGCAATCGAACCATTTGATGAGGATGCTACATTAGAGGACATTTTTAATCATCAGGAATAACCTATATAATCTTATCACGACTCCTTATGAATATTCAAATACTTATGTTTTATCTATGTATATGATTCACTAATACGATTAAAGAAGGATTTTAATAAAATCGTGCATTGATTTTCCTGCATGAATTAAACCTTTTATTGAAATATTCTATTAATTCTTGAACGACAAAGGATCAAGCTCTCGGCGCACCCAGGATATAGCCGTGTCACGAACGGCGCCTCCACTTGACGCCCGTCGCCGTCCGCAACCGACAACCAGAGCCGAGTTCTATTGGAACACCTGGCTATTGTCACGAACGGCGCCTCCACTTGACGCCCGTCACCATCCGCACCCGACAACCAGAGCCGAGTCCTATTGGAACACCCGGTATATAAAATCATATAGCAAGTAACCACAATGTCGATAGATGTAAATCTTTTCCTTAATAATTATTTAGTGTACGCTTATTATTCGCTGAGCGAACCCGCATTCCATTCTCATTGTTCGCCGAGTGAAGCCGCATTCCATTCTCGACAAACACCTATTGTTCGCCGAGCAAAGCTGCATTCCATTCTCATTGTTCGTCGAGCGAGGCCGCATTCCATTCTCGACAAACACCTATTGTTCGCCGAGCGAAGCCGCATTCCATTCTCGACAAACACCTATTGTTCGCCGAGCGAAGCCGCATTCCATTCTCGACAAACACCTATTGTTCGCCGAGTGAAAGCCGCATTCCGTTCTCTAGGCAGAAGGGGTATCTCCTACCTCTCGAACTCCCGTATATAAAGCCGCGCACTGCGACAGCGAAGTCAGTCTGAATTCAGCCTAAGCCTAGTACAGATCAGTTAGTCAACCAGTTAGACAGTACAATCGCGCCTCAGTTCGTATCAGTGAACCGGCATCGGCCAGTGCATCGGCCATCGGGAAGCGATCCCAAGCGCAACCATTCACAACCTACTACGCGACAATAAACTTTGTGCAACATCATTCGCTGCCGTTGGTATTCATTACGCTCCGCTCCACTCAGCCAAGGTAACAGCATCCTATCTCCTCTATCCTAGTACGCGATTAACGTTATATAAACTCGATAGATTCACGAATAAAAGAAAACGCGTAAATTCTCTTTCTTCTTTCTCCTCTTCTTTACTTTATTTTCAAGATTAAAAATCAAGAAAAGCGTTAGTCGTACCGACCTTCCCTTCGGTAGTATGCGGTCAAATCCTTCACATGCGCGCCTCTCTCAGGGCAGCGCGCGCCTCCGTTAGGGCGTGTCCACCCCCCTCCGTTGTGAGCCACCTTGCCGTGGTGGAGGGGCTCCCCTGGGAGAGATCCCAGGGGTCTAAGAGCTCACACATGGAAGGAAAACCATGTTAAAAAACCCGGGTAGGCCGGACTCGTGAGGAGGGTTATACCAACCGGCCTAGGAGTGGGGGGCTCCGAAATAATCACCCCCTGGAAGACAACCTGGTTAAATAATAACATTTTATGATTGGGATGAATAATATGAAGTTAAACTTACCGCCCCAGGGGTCTCGGATCCCCAGGGGCCGGCGTGGGGGGGGGGTGGTGTGGCCCCTCCCCATGTCGTCATCTGGCGACACACCGGGCAGGGGGTGCGACGCAGGCCCCCTGCCCAAGAATGCGTCTGCGGGTGGCGCATTCGAGGAGGCCAGGGTCCTCCTTTTAGAGAGGGCCCTGGCGGTTTTTGAGGGGCTCCTCCGTTTACTGGGGGAGCCACTGTTGCCGTCGAAGGGTTTCTTCTCTGGGGGTTTTGTCCCTCAGAGCAGTCCGGGAGGCGTAGGCCCGGTTCCGTCCGGGACCTACGCCTCGGTAGCTCGAGGTGTGGGGAGGCCTGCGTCCCGTTCTGTCGGGACGCAGACCTCCCCGGAGGTAAGTGTCCCCCCCCCAGGTGCTTCAGGTGCCTGGGGCGGGGGCACATTCGTAGATGGTGCCCGTCTGCCATCGTCCTCCCTACGCCCGGCGGTTAGCCTGAATAGGCTACCGCCGGGGGGACGGGCGGCGGAGGGCCCCGCTAGCGGAACCCCCCTGACCCCGGAGGATAGGGACAGGGGGAATAAGGTGAGGAAGTCTGAGGTTCCCTCCCGTTGGGAGGTCGCCTTGGTCATAGATGAGAAACTCGTCTCTCTGGAGGTAGATATTAATGAGGCGCAGGAGGTCTCCTCCTCCTCCCCAACGGTTCCTATGCAGAAGTATGCACGGGTTCAGGGGGAGGAGAGTACACGCGAGCTTACCTCGCAACTTAGTAGGATGCTTCTCCGCTCTCACCCCTCCCTCTCTTCTGAGATGGTTAATGGGGTGCTGAGTTTGGTTTTGGAGAAGGTGTTAAAGTCGTTTGAGGACTTCTCGCCTCCTCCTGGGGGTGAGGAGGTGCTTGCTGCACCTCCTATTCGAGATGCGGCGGACCGCCTCCCTTTGGCTGGGTCCGGCGGGGTGAAGGGGGGAGCTTTGTCCCCCTCCTCCCCCCCTACCGTTGGCCCAGATACGGCCAAAGGGAGGCGAAAGATTAAGTCGGGGGGGGAAAAGCCCCTAGGGGCTTCCCCTCCCGACTTTAGATTAGAGGCGAACCGCTTCTTCGTCGAGGGGTGGAAGGAGGGGGAGGATTCTCCCCCCCCAGATCTCCACCCCAAAAAGAAGAAGAAGCGGGGGGCCAAAGTCTAAAGCAAGGGTGGCTGGTGGCGGGGGCCACCAGCCACCCTTGGCCCCACCAATATCCGGGGGCGGCCCCCCCTCCTAACATCTGGGGGGGCGGGGGAAGGTCGAGGTGTCCCGGCCTTCCCCAGTTTAGAGTATTATTATACAAGGGGAGGGAGTGCTATTACGAGACCCTGGCACTCCCTCCCCCCGGGATTGAGGCCGCCGTCAGGCGGCCACGCCTGAGGGGGGGTTGGATGAATACCTATGGTGATGCCCAACCCCCCCTCGTTATAGGCTAGGATGGACACCCCCAGGGGTTTTAGTGGGTATGCCGGAGGGGAACTTCTTTCCCCTCCGGTGAGTCCCACATAACCCGTAGAGGTCCCCCCGGACCTCTCGGGTATCCATAAAGGATTTCCCCTGGGTCAACAAAAAAAAAAAAGGGGGCGTGTCCACCGTCGATGTCGATACCCAGATCCTTGACAGCGCGCTTCTCTCAGGGCAGCGCGCGCCTCGCAGGACGTATCCTCTATCGACGTCGACTCTCCTCCCCAAACAATAGGCACGCCTCTATTAGGGCGATGCGCGCCTCTCTTAGGGCGCATCCTCTTTCCTCTCACCTATGTTTCGTTAAACCGCCGCACCCGAAGTAGAAGAATTCGGTGTGAAACCACGCAAGTAATTAACTATAAAATACTTACGCACAAAGCGGAACCGAAAAGAGAGGAGAAAGACACGGAACAACGCGGGCGCACCCTAACCTCACACCTTGTATACTTTATTTATTTATATACATATATTTTCTCAAATAAAAACGATGTGAAGCAAGTGACGCATAGTTCCTTCCTGTCCAATCCGCTTCAAATTAGAATCACGTCACGCGCCGCGGTGCTCCCCCTAAGTAGTCGGTGCCCGTATCGTGAGTAATCCGCTCGGCCCGCGATCGGTCGCCATCCTTCCCTCCTTTCTTCCTATCCCAACTGCAGTGCCGAACAAGACGGATCGAGAAACGCGGACAATTGGCGGAAGTGCGATTCCGTCCGTCCACTACACCAAAGGTAAGCGACGCGGACGTGACAACTGGTGCCCAGCGGTGGGATCTACGAAAAATTTACCCCATCAAACGGGACAGTGTGACAATTAACTACAGTGCGCGGAATACAAACGCTTAAGTATGACAGAAGAATCTACGACATTTTATGTGTTTTGGAGGATCACGCAAAATGAAGACGGCTACTTTGCTTCCGAAACAACGCTCGTCACGGCCACGACACGCCACGAAGCTGATGCAGTTATATACGTTACCCTCCGTGCGATTACGATACGCATAAGCGAGACGGACTGCTCGTACCAAATCAGCAGAATTCGATATAGAGCGAGTACGAACCTGTACACAAAGGACGCTACCAAAAAGGTATATGACAGTTTTATTTAGAAAGAAAGGGAAAAAAAGGAGAGTTCACAATGAACGGTGCAGAGCGTTCTAATCACGACGATATGTCGGATGCAAATCGTATCAATTACGAACAAGCGTTTCGAGAAATGCACGAAAAGGAACACGAATTAACCAAGAGGACGGAAATGCTAGAAAGCATGATGCGATCTTTTACTAGTGGCATTCCCGCTTCTACACCTGAGAGTCTTACGAGTACAGTCCCTCCACTCAATTTCGGAAATCAATCAGGATATGGAGTAAGTCCTTTCACTCTACCGACCGGATACTCCAAGTCCTACCTCCGTGATGCCCTCGAACTCGTTCCCAAGTACGATGGACACAACATTCCAGTGTGGCAATTTGCCAGAGCCTGCAAGCGAGCGAAGGAATCGGTGCCTCTTGTGGACGAAGCTTATTTTGTTCGCATGCTCCGCAACCGACTCACGCATCACGCATATCTCGCCGTCGAAGATGAAATCCATCCAACGGTAGACAAGTTTCTCAACGCTCTCAAAAGTACTTTCGGATCCGGACGAAGTGCGAATTATTACCGTGGACAATTGTCTATGGTTTACAAGAAACCTAACGAGCACATACTCGACTACATAGGACGCATCAAAGACTTAAAAACCGCCATAATCGAAGGAGATGAAACTACTCTCGGTAGGCGATTGAGCGAGTCAGAGCTCGCGACTATAGAATCGTTCGTTTTAGAAGCATTTTACGAAGGCCTCCCTAGTGAATTTCGTGTGGAACTCCGTGCCGAGGGATACGACGGATTCCCCAACGCATGCTCGAAAGTGCTCCTAATAAACAGGCGGCTGGAAAGAGACGAGGTAAGGAACCGAAGTGCGCGCAACAATTCCGCACCCTCGAATCTTACACGCGCTTCGCGAGGTGACGCCTCCGCCAATCAAAACGACCCTTCTGGTTCATCAGAAACCGCCGGCCGAAAAATATGCGCGTATTGCAATAGATTCGGACACTTAGTACACGAGTGCCGCACGCGACAGTATCGTGAAAAGCAAAATAATAACGGTACTAACAGTGGTAATGAAACCAGAAACAATAACCATAATACAAATGCTTATCCGAAGAACTTACCCGCGACAAATTCGGAAAACCGTCAAGAGGCCTCAGCCAGCGGGGCGATCCGAGGCCCCGGCAAAATCAGCCCCACCCTATGTTTGGAGGGTCATCCAGGTCCCTCCACACTCTCCGAGCAGACGATGGAGCAGTACCCGCAGTCGAGTTAGAATCTCCGTCATTTCACGCGCCGACAGCGTTCATGCTCGACACGGGAGCACAACCTAATATAATAAAGAAAGGCTGTGTCAAATCTAACGTTGAAATAAATAGCAACGAAGTCATTCGCCTTACGGGAATCACCACGGACGTCGTCAGTACACTCGGCTCCATAGTAATCTGCATATCACGCACGCCAGTGACTTTCCACGTGGTACCAGACGCATTCCCCATCATTACCCAAGGAATATTAGGATCATCGTTTTTCACAGAACACAACGCCTGTATAAATTATGGCAATAAGCTAATCACGTGGCCCTTCCATTTAAAGAGGAAGACAATATTGTCCTGCCTCCTCGTATGGATATCGGGATGATAATCCGAGTAAAGAATCCGGAAGTTCAGACCGGTTACTTAAAACGGCTATCTGGCTGCAACGGAATATACGCCGGAGACGCCATAGTAACGTGCATCAACGACAAAACTTACATTAGAGTCATCAATTCACTGGACCACGAGGTCCGCGTACAAGTACCATCGGTTACACTCGTCAAAGTGGCCGAAATTTCTCAGAACCCACCTCAGCCTGTTGAAGACCACTTGTTACCCGACTCTGCGACTGTCGTAAGTAACACATCCATTTATTTCAAAGGGTTCTCGCCCGAAGAGGACAATGTTACCAAGCTTTCGGAAGATTCTAAACCACACGCCGACTCGCTTGACTCATCAGGAATCACTCAAAAGGAAAATCGCGCAAATCCACAACAAGCCGACAAAAAACGGCGTCACTTATCTACTCTTCCTCCTACGACCTCTCTTGCATCCAATGCCAAACCACTACTCGCCCTTACCACCACGCACCACGAAAATTCCCCTACTCTCATTACTACTTCCGCCAAGATCATTCCACTACTTGCATCGGTAAGCGACGATGAATCCCTCGCGCCGATGCCTCCTATTCTTAATGATGATCGCGGCAAACACTCTCTACAAACCCCCTTTACAATGTTCGCAAAAGAAAGCATTTCTTCAACGCGCGTAGTCGGAACACAAAGGGAGGAGTACTTTAATAAGGTAAGCAGCAATATGCGAGACTTCGAGGAGCGCAAAGTTAATCAAAGCGATGACCCAATCAATAATGCAAAACCAAACGATTCCTGCAAGAAATTCTCGGGACACTTTAAGTTCAACGTGCATTCGCACGCCAATTGGAAGTCGATTCTCAAACGCGACTCGAATTCCTCAATTTTCACTAGTAAATCTAATAGCGTTTTCCACACGCACCCAATTAAATTCGACGACGAAAAAATTGTCAAAAGGGACAACCTTTGCACTGTTATGTGTACGTTCCCAATTATAAAAAAAGTTTGCGAGGACACGCTGGCTCGGAAGCGTGTAATCCTTAAACACGATCTGGACCCAGGCGAAGGTTCCTGCGGAAACCGGACTGACAGGATATTACGACTCCTGCGACTGGATCATCTCAACGCTACGGGAAAGGAAAACGTAACCACGCTAGTCAAAACCCATCACGATAGATTCTACCTACCGGATGAAAATCTCGGCGAAACTTCCTTCGTCGCCCATAAAATAACTACCGTCGATGAAGCACCGATTCACGTTAAACAATATAGATTCCCGCCTATACATCGCGAGGAAATCACCAGACAAGTCAACGAGCTTCTCCAGAAAAGTATCGTGCGACCATCGAGTTCGCCGTATAATTCACCTCTGTGGATAGTCCCGAAACGACCCGACTCCACGGGATCCAAAAGGTGGCGTATGGTCATTGACTATCGAAGGCTGAACGAAAAAACGCTTGGAGACGCTTACCCCTTACCACACATCTCCGACATCCTCGATCAGCTCGGCGGAGCGAAATACTTTTCAGTGTTGGACCTTGCCAGCGGGTTTCATCAAATACCCATGGATCCCACTGACGCGCATAAAACTGCCTTTTCGACTCCATACGGGCATTATCAATTTTCGCGGATGCCCTTTGGGCTCAAGAACGCGCCCACCACATTTCAGAGATTAATGGACCAGGTTCTCTCAGGTCTTCAGGGGACCCAGCTTCTAGTGTACATGGACGATATTGTGATATACGCGAGCTCTCTGAGGGAGCATGATATCAAAACCAACAAGCTGATGTCACGACTTCGTGACGCCAACTTAACGCTCCAGCCGGACAAATGTGAGTTCTTGAGACGCGAAGTCGCCTACCTTGGTCATGTTATAACCAGCGACGGGGTACGGCCCGATCCACAAAAATTGCGCGCGGTCAAATGTTTTCCAGTGCCGCGGAGCCTAAGGAACCTACGGCAGTTCCTGGGACTAGCCGGATACTATCGGCGCTTTATCCCCGATTTTTCGCGAATCGCCAAACCCTTGTCTAACCTGACAAAAAAGGACAACAAATTCGTGTGGAACGACGACACACAAGAAGCCTTCGACACCCTCAAGGAACTATTGTGTAAGGAACCGATTTTGCAATTTCCTGACTTCACGAAGGACTTCGTGCTCACTACGGACGCATCCGATTACGCAATAGCCGGCGTACTAAGCCAAGGGAAAATCAGCCAAGATTTGCCAGTGGCATATGCTTCCTGAGTACTTAACCCCGCCGAGAGAAATTATTCCACAATTGAAAAGGAACTCCTTGCAATCATCTACTGTGTAGGCCATTTTAGATCCTACTTATACGGACGGAGGTTCACCCTCGTAACGGACCATCAACCGCTTGTATGGATCCATCGTGTCAGAGACCCTACCTCACGACTAATGAGATGGCGCCTCAAATTGGAAGAATACGACTACACCGTTGTATACAAGACAGGAAAAACAAACAAAAATGCCGACGCGTTATCCCGCAACCCTGCGTTAACGGATATCGCTTACCTTTCTCTGTATCCCATTTCCAAACGACCGTACTTCCAGACTAAGACAATCCTTGTTAGTTCCGATGATGGAACAGATGATGACGAACCGCGCCTGAAAAGGCTGCGGGCTAGGCCTTCTGTAGTCTCAAGCGACTCGGAATCGGCTACTTCTGAGGAACTCTTTGCCTTCCCCAAACCCATCCTACCCGATACATCACCTGAAAACCTACAACGAAATGAAACCGAACTTGAGGACACTGCCGACGAACAAGGTACCCAAGAACACCTAGAAGAAAACGAACAATTATATGCACTCGAAGTACCATACCTGTATCCGGAATCACCTCCGCCTCCAGAACCTCCACCCGAGATGTTGACAGAGCCGGTGGAACCACTTTACGACGACCAAACCGAGCACAGCGAGGACGACTCATCCAACGCGTCCACTGCAAAGACCTGGAACAAGAAGATAGGTTAATCAATACGCAAAACATTAATTGTTGCTTGAAGGAAAGCTATAAACCTATATTAGAACAGGACGATAATATAGTCATCTTTGTATGTGCCGATAAAAATCCTCTTGATAACGGGGCTCGTGAATTGAAAGAAACTGGAAAATTACCCCCGTTAGATTCACTGATGCTTGGAAGAGCGCGCGTTTATCCCTCCATGCACCCTGGACGACACGTAATCGTATTACCCGTCAAGGAGAGGAAAACTGTGCCTCTAGACACCGAAATACTAAAAGAATGTTTCACATCCTTGCTCGATGTGATAACCGAGCTGGGCCTGCGATATATCTGCATATGCAAAACGGAGGAACTGGACGAGACACCCTGGGACGACATCCTCTCGTACGTGCAAACCGCTCTCGCCGATCAACCGGTTACAATTACAATATGCCACGGACCAATTACAATCCCTCCGGACAGATAGATACTCGATAATACAAGAATATCACGGATCCGCTACCGGTAGACACAAGGGCGTGACTAAGACATACCGGCGAATAAAACAAAAATTCAATTGGCCAAGACTAAAAAGCGACGTACAAGAATATATCAGAAACTGCAGAGTCTGTCAAACCATGAAACTCGTAAGAAGGAAAACTAGACAGCCCTTGATCCTCACGGATACACCCGGACGAGCATTCGACAAGGTTGCCCTAGATATATTAGGACCGTTTCGAGTTACAAGGGACGGAAACGCTTACGTTTTGACCATGCAAGACCTTTTGACGAAATATTCCGTATACGCCCCGCTCCCTAATGCCACAGCGGAAACAACGGCTAAAGCATTTATTAATTATTTCATTTGTCGCTTTGGATGCCCCACTAGTATACTTACCGACCAGGGGACCAACTTTCTCAGCCAATTAATGAGGACCATAACGAAAGCATTTAGAATCAAACACTTCCGCACTACGCCTTATCATCCCCAAACCAACGGATCACTCGAGCGCTCGCACCACGTTCTAGTTGAGTATTTAAAATGCTTCATCAGCAAGGAGGAATCATGGGACCAACTCCTGGAACGGGCAAGCTTTTCCTACAACACAGCAATACACGAAGGCACTGGTTACTCTTTTTTTTTGGTTACCCAGGGGAAATCCTTTATGGATACCCGAGAGGTCCGGGGGGACCTCTACGGGTTATGTGGGACTCACCGGAGGGGAAAGAAGTTCCCCTCCGGCATACCCACTAAAACCCCTGGGGGTGACCTTCCTTGGGCCATAAAGAGGGGGAGCAGGGTATCGCCAAGAAGCATCCTTCCTGCTCCCCCTCGGGCATGGCCTTAAAGCGGCCTCTATCCTGGGGGGGAGAGACAAAGCTCCCCCCCAAAAAGAATTTACCGAACTCCGGGGAAGGCTGGGTCACCACAACCTTCCCCCGCCCCCCCCCAGATGTTAGGAGGGGGGCCGCCCCCGGTTGTTGGTGGGGCTAGAGGCGACTGGGGGCCCCCACCCCCAGTAACCTCTACATTTAAACTCTAGCCCCCCGCTTCTTCTCCTTCTTGGGGTGGAGAACTAGGGGAGGAGGATCCTCTCCCTCCTTCCACCCCTCGACGAAGAAGCGGTTAGCCGCCAATACATAGTCAGGGGGGGGGCTTTTCTGACCCACCCCCCAACTTCTCCACATTTGTGCACCGACCGTAATTCGGGGGGGGCGCATTCAGGCAGACGCACCTGAGCCCCCAACTCGGGTTATCGTTAGCGACATCCCGAGTTATCTCCCAAACTAGCCGGGCGGTGCCCCTCCGACCGCGGGGAAGGACATCCGCAATGAAATCAACAAAACGTCCTTTCTTCGACCACGTAATCGCGCACAGACCCCCCGCAATCGAGGGGTCCCGCGCCCTCACAGCCCCCACCACCCTATCCCAAACCAAACGGGGAAACGGGTGGGGAGGACTGTCGGTCGAGGAAGTTCCCGGATCATCTCCGGGAGCTTCCGCAAGGGGAGGATAGAAGCGGAGGCCCAAAAATATAGCCCCAAACTCCACTCCCACCGTATCCACATACTCATCCGGAGTTTTTACTATCTCCTTGGCCACCGTATACTCTTCCGGAGTGGCGGCCAGGGGGGCATCGTCCTGAAGGGACTTCACCCCCATCTCCTTTTCGGTCAGCCTCCTGAGGCTGACCGAGGGGAGGAGGCGGGAGAGCTTGGCGTCAGCAACTCCCGCCTCCCCCCCGCCGTCCGAAGTAGGAGGAGAGTTCTTCTCCCTTTTTCTGCTCCTGCGGGGGAGGGGAGATTCCCCTCTTTCCCCTTTATATCCAACCCCCTCCATGAGCTCCCCAGATAGGGAGCCCGTGGAGGGCAAACACACCACGGAGGCCCCCCCAGACTGGCAACGAAGCCAGCCTCAGGGACGACCTCCATGGGGACGTCCACGCGGAGGGGTGGACTCTCCGGTAAGGGAGAGTTCACCACCTCCAAAACCTCCTCCTAGGGAAGGGACACCCCAACAAGCGGGGGCCCCTTCCCAGGTACAACCGGGGAGGGGGATGAAGCCTCCCTCCCTTTCCTCCGTCTCCTCCTCCCTCCCCCGCGACGGGGAGGGACCACGGGGCACCCACTCCCACCGATACGGTGGCGAGCGGGTAGCCCCGCGTCGGCACACTGGGGGCAATGTGCGGCCGGCGCCGCACACGCCCCCACATGGTGCCCCTCCGCGCCACACCGCAGGCAGCAATTGCCTCGGTTGGCAACGGAGGGACACCAGCGACGAATGTGCCCCCGCCCCAGGCACTTGTAGCACCTGGGAGGGGCACTTACCTCCGGGGAGGTCTGCGTCCCGACTGTTCCACAGAGCTCTATAAAAATCGTGCACGATACACCCATAAAGCAATAATCGGACGGTCCTGACCACACACACCGCACGGCAACGCATTCACCTATGTACACATGCATATCACATTTGGCGACGTCAATTTAAGGGATACGGGTCGTTGACCCGGCTCTTGTCTTTCCTCAGTCAGTATTTTTCCGTGAAAGATCATGTGACCGCGACGACGACCAATGCGGTCCCTGACCTTTTATGCCTCCAATCATAGACCACTGTTCCTCTCTTAACAACGAAAGAGTAGGGATAAGATCGGTCAAGGCAGGGAAAAGGGGATCGCGAGTCAGTGAAAGAACGAAAGCGATATCGGGTACATGGGCGAAAGCGTACAGTGTCGAGACAGTCAGAACCAAACCGTATACGAAGATTGTGTAACCCAAGATCACCCCAGGCGTTGCCAACGAGTGGCTCAAGGCTACGGCCTTTAGGCGTTGCTACACGGTGGCTCAGGGTGAATCTCTAGGCGAAGTTACACTACAAACACAGTGTCGTCTCAATGCGCGAGTGCGACCACGATAAACTATAGTATACATTTCTATAACAATTCGTGTAATCCTTAATAAATCACATACGTGGATGCTAATACCAGCGCTTTTGATTTGTGAGACCATCCAACAAACAATCAACGTCAAAATTGAACGCGAAACCACAGTACCACCTTAAACCGTGGTATTGAAGACGGAACATTTGGTGCCTCCTGTGAGGTCTCGCAACCCAAACAAAGGAGGATAGAACCTTCCACATCCACACCCACCAGTGCGGACGACAGCATTACGCATACCACGAGATTTAAGATTACAATAGACAAAAGTAAGTCGTTTGGTCTCTTATCACATTTTACACAAACGATGGCTGATAGAATCAAAGTACTTGTACAAAAACGTACGTCATTGAAATCTCAAATCACTAATTTGAACAATGTCCTCGACAAAGGCCCAGCGGACAATTCCTTGATAAAACTACGTATGAAGCGTCTCACCGATTTATATCACGCGTTCGAAGATTACAACGATGAACTCGCGATATTAGATCCGAACGAAACGCATCAAATCGAGTTTACGAGCGTACAAGATCGTTTTTATTCTCTCGCCAGCAGAATCGAGAATATTCTACGCGCATCCAATATGTCCGAAGCGAGTACTAGCGCATCGGTCGAAGAGACTCGAAACGATAATGTAGGATTCGCAACATCCAATAGGAAACGGCGGATCAAGTTGCCGGAAGCACCGCTGCCGACTTTCGATGGAAATCACGAAAATTGGTTATCGTTTAAAAACACTTTCCAAAGCATAATAGGTTCGCAAACGGATTTATCCGATATTGACAAACTTCATTACTTGAAGGCGGCGTTGACCGGTGAGGCGGCTAAAAAGATACGAATGTTCGAGATAGACGGAATAAATTATACAAAGGCGTGGGACGTACTCGAGCGTTCCTATCAAGTCAAACGCATTCTAATATCGCGACATCTTTCATTGATCTTGAATTTACCAGTATTAGACAAAGAATCTATGAGCGGTTTGTCACGTATAGCAGATGATACAACAACAGCATGTCGCATCCCTAAATGCGCTAGGAATTTCCGTTGGACCCGAAATACTCGTGCACATTTTAGAAAGTAAATTGCCAAAAAATACATTAGAGAGATGGGAAACAACTCTCGAAAGAGACGAATTTCCAACTCTCGATCAATTGTACGAGTTTTTGTACAAATCCGCGGTTAGCGCGTCAAAACGCGAAAGGACAAAGACGTCAGAAACGGAAAGAGATAAAAGAGAACCCCCGGTGAAGAGGAAACGCTCCTCTTCGTCAAATCAGGCATTCTTTACAGACAACTCGCGAGGATGCATAATCTGCAAGAACAAACGTCATCCCTTATATTTATGCGACAGATTTAAACAGTTGCCGGTGCAGGAGCGTATTGACACAGTAAAGAAAGCAAAGATTTGCTACAATTGCTTGCGCTCACATAGGGGTACCGCTTGCAAATTTTCTAATTGCACCGTATGTCAAAAACGACATAATACGCTCTTGCATAGTGACAATTATACGAAAGTAAGTAAATCTGAGGCGACAAAAGCCGAATCTATCCAGGCCGAATGACCCATCGCAACGATCGACAACGTATCAACGAGCCTCGCGACGTTACACTTTTCGATGCCCCAGCTTATGACCACTGCGCTCGTATATATACAGGATCGTAAGGGAAAATTAATAAAATGCCGTGCCCTACTCGATACGGGTGCTACCGCGAATTTTATTTCGGAATCTATCACGAAACAGTTGAACGTACAAGCAACCACACATCCGATGCCGATTGGTGCAATAAACAGCATGAGCACTATATCAAAGGGTATAGTACAGATTACTTTGCAATCTATATATGACAGTTTTCGTAAGACTTTAAATTGTTTGACTATACCATCCATTTCTGATCTGGTTCCATCGGAAATTTTCCCTCGCGACTCAATCCAGTTACCATCGAATATACGTTTGGCAGATCCGGAATTCCATTTACCACGTTCCGTTGATCTACTCATTGGTTCCGGGGCGACGTTATCGTTGTTTGCGGTCGGTCAAATAAATTTGTCTCACAAAAATCACGACTTATATCTACAAAAAACGCGTCTAGGCTGGGTAGTCGCAGGCAGTGCGTCTCTTCAAGCTCGATCGAAACCTACTTGTTATGTAACAAATATAGAAAACCTCTTACTCAAATTTTGGACGATCGAAGAGGTCGCGTCAAGGAAACCGCAATCCGAGGAAGAAATCAAATGTGAAACACACTTAAAACAACCCGTTTGCTCGAACGCTCGGGCGTAGCTCGTCGGATTCCGGGGTTCGATGGGTCTGAGTAAAATACGAAACGGAGTTTAATAATATACCTTAATTTATTATGCTAAGTTATTTACATATATACAAGTTCGCGCGAGCGGATATATCATACGCAAGGCGCGCGGTAGCGCTCGACAGTTCGTGATGCGCGCGATATCGTGATACGGCTCGGTACGTACGCTGGGTGCACGCGGCGGGCGCGTGCTTCGGCGCGGCGCGGTGTCGCGGGCGGTAGTGTACGGATCGCGGGCGCGTTTGAAGTCCGCGGTTCGTGGCGCGGCGTAATGGCCCGTTTATCGCCGTATCAATGGCGATAGCGCGGTGCTGGCCCGGTTGTGGCGCGATGT
Organism: Crematogaster levior; assembly: GCA_901521435.1. Classification (NCBI taxonomy): domain Eukaryota; kingdom Metazoa; phylum Arthropoda; class Insecta; order Hymenoptera; family Formicidae; genus Crematogaster; species Crematogaster levior. The sequence goes on from CABEGB010000311.1 coordinate 37,661, forward strand.
CGCGGAATGCAGATTTGCGGTCTGCGGATCGGTAAGAGATCGTCGGACCGAGAACACTCGGCGGTAGCAGAGAACGCTCTGCTGCACGCTGTTCGACGTCTCTGGGATCAGGTACGGATGGTCGGTGTGCGAACGGGAACCGAGAACACTCGGCGGAGACAGAGTACGCTCTACCCCACGTCCCGTATCGGATCCGGATCTTCGGTTTCCGCAGCGGCCGAGAACGCTCGGCGGAGGCGGAGTACGCTCCACCCCGCGCGCTGTTTTCACCCGGAGAATTCGGTGTCTGGGAAGCAGCTGTCGAGAACGCTCGACGGAAACCGAGTACGCTCGACTCCCTGGTTTTTGCGGCTTTGAGGAACAGGTTCAGGAGTATCCTTCTGGCTTCGGCTGGTAGCGTCGGCTGTCAGGATCCGGAATCGGTCTCGAGATCTTTTTGGACCCCTTTTTATACTGGGAAATCGTGAGGAAATGTGGAAAGGAAATTCTCCCACCCGGCGTACGCGTGCCGGTCCGGAGTAGGGAAAGCGTTCGGGTCGGTGTTCGGCGGCGGTCGGGTTTTCCCGTGCTCGCTCGGCGTCGAACATCGCGAGGCTGCGTGCCTCTAGCGATTCGCCTGTTTTTCGTAATTTAAAAATAATGTGGGGCGCACCGCGCCCCGGTTGCCGGGCCTGGTGGGTGTTATGCCGGCGGAACGATGCTAGTTTATGGGGTGCATCGTTACACACTTCACACGAACGGTCTCTCGGAACGAGGACGGACGTTACATAGTTTGCCTCCCATTTCGCAATACAGATAAACGACTCGGGGAATCGCGAACTATTGCGCTTAAACGCTTATTATCGTTAGAACGTCAATTGAACGCGAATGCACCCCTGAAAACCGAATACACGCGGGTAATAAACGAATACTTGAATCTAGGACACATGTCGTTGGTAGAGTACCCTGAGGAAACCGGATATTATTTGCCTCATCACGCGGTAGTAAAGAATTCAAGCAACACTACAAAGGTACGCGTAGTGTTCGATGCATCCGCAAAAACGAATAACGGCGTGTCACTAAACGACTTGTTATTAGTAGGTCCCACCATTCAAAACAATTTATTTTCACATTTACTTCGGTTTCGAACGTATAACTTCGTCATTACGGCGGACATTGAAAAAATGTATCGCCAAGTGTTATTACACAAAGATGATAGACGGTATCAACGTATTCTCTGGCGCAGAAATAACAAAATAGAGACGTTACAACTAAACACGCTTACGTTCGGCGTTTCATCCTCGCCATTTTTAGCAATCCGTACAGTTCAGAAGCTCGCGGAAGACGAATACTTGGCACATCCCAAAGCTGCTGAGATTCTCAAATCACATCTTTACGTGGACGATTTGTTAACCGGAGCTAAGACAATCGACGAGGCTCGGGCGATCAGAGATGAGATAATCAAATTATTAGCTCGAGGCGGATTTTCCATTAGGCAATGGGCGTCGAACGATAGGCGCATAATTAATGATTTGCCTTCCGACATGTTACATGCAAACGTTGCATTAAATATAGATCGCACTTTAAAAACGTTGGGGATAACGTGGAGAACCGACGACGACAAAATATATTATTTAACCAATCCAATCGAAAGCTCCGGGCAAGTAACAAAGAGAAAAAATCTATCGGAGATCGCGAAAATTTTTGATCCCTTAGGATTGCTAGGTCCGATCATTCTACGTGCCAAGAAAATAATGCAAGACGTGTGGCGGTGCGGCGTGCAATGGGACGAATCGGTCCCACAAGCCATACACACCGAATGGTCGGAATTTGCCAGGCAGTGGGAATCAATAGATAAACTCTCATTCGATCGTAAATTATTCGCCGAAGAATGTCAAGACATACAATTACACGGGTTCAGCGACGCTAGTAACATCGGCTACGGCGCATGCATATACGTACGCTCGCGCGGAAAACAAGGAAACGTAATAGTTAGATTGATAAGTGCTAAATCGCGAGTTGCTCCGCTAAAAACGGTCACCATTCCGCGGTTAGAACTATGCGGCGCGTTATTACTAGCCCAACTCTATCGTGAGGTGCGTGAGGCATTGAACCTCGTTATCGATAAAAGGGTTTTCTGGTGCGACTCGACCATTGTGTTACACTGGTTAAACACGGCCCCTCACTTATTGAAAACATACGTAGCGAACCGTGTCCTAAATATATTGGAAATAACCGATTCGTGCGATTGGCGGCATGTCAAATCCGAAGAAAATCCCGCGGACATAATCTCAAGGGGACAGCTACCGTATAACCTCTCGCAAAATCAATCGTGGTTCACCGGGCCTCCGTGGTTAATCAAAGAAGAGCTCGAATGGCCTAACGAAATCATGCGATCCATACAGTTGCCGGAATTAAAGGGGAATACATGTTTAGTCAGCCATCACGACGGTCTCGGTATTTTAGATCGATTTTCCTCGTATTCAAAGTTGCTCAGAGTCGTCGCATATTGTCTACGCATACGCCCCACTAAGAGGCGTAACGGATTTTTATCCGTAGAAGAAATAAACGAAGCGGAAATCCGCATCTTAAAATTGCTTCAGACTACTCAATTTCACGGCGACTTTAAATTATTAAACAAATCTTCGAAAGGTAAAGACAAATTCGCTAATTTAGACCCGTTTCTCGATCAGAACGGTTTGATTCGTGTGGGAGGACGTCTCCAAAGGTCGAATCTCACATACACGCAAAAACATCCGATTTTGATTCCGAACCGACATGACTTGACCGATCGTATTATACGGGAAACCCATGAAAAACATTTTCACGCAGGTATACAAACAACATTATACATGTTACGTCAAAAATTTTGGATCCCGGACGGCCGGAATCAGGTCAGGAAAATCGTTCGTTCGTGTGTCCGTTGCTCGCGTTTTAGGCCTAACACCGTCGCATACAAAATGGGAAATCTTCCAGCGACTCGGGTGCGCCCAGCCATCCCGTTTTCTAATACTGGTGTTGATTACTGTGGTCTATTTCATATAAAAGAACGGAAGTTTCGGAATCGAAACCGCATTAAAGTATACATCTGTGTATTCGTGTGCATGGCTATAAAGGCCATTCATCTCGAGGTGGTCAGCGATCTGACTTCCGAGGGCTTCCTAGCAGCCTTACGTAGATTTACCTCGAGACGAGGTCTGCCCGAGAATATCTATTCGGATAACGGTACTAATTTTGTAGGCGCAAATAACCAGCTCAAAGATCTATTTGCTTTGATTAATTCGGAAGAACATAGAACCCTCGTAAACAAATTCGCGAACAATCATCGTATCAACTGGCACTTTATACCGCCAGCGGCCCCTCACTTCGGCGGGTTGTGGGAGTCGTCAGTAAAGCTTTTTAAACACCACTTCAAAAGAGTTGTAGGAGATTCTTTATTCACCTTCGAGGAATTGAACACGTTCACTGTCGAAGTCGAGGGCATTTTAAATTCAAGACCTATCCACTCAATTTCGTCTGATCCAAACGACTTGCTCGCACTATCTCCCGCACATTATTTAATTGGCAAACCAATAAACCGCCCCTGCCCGAGGGAGATTTTACGTCTGTTCCAGCAAATCGTCTGTCGACTTGGCAACATATTACCAAAGTACGACAAGATTTCTGGTCACGCTGGAGCCTCGAATATTTAAACGAATTACAAACTCGCCACAAATGGAACAAGGATGGACCAAACTTAAGCCTTGGAGGTATCGTGCTCATTAAGGACAAGGGTCTACCCTGCACACAATGGATGCTTGGTAAAATTACGCAGTTGCATCCGGGAGAAGACGGCATAACGCGGACCGTTACTCTCCAAACTACATCCGGCGAAATGAAGAGATCTACCAAATATCTTTGCCCATTACCAACCGAACAACAGTCATAGGTCAATTGTATGCTAAGAAGTCACACCAAACCCAAATATTATATCAAACACAATATTATAATGCGAATATTTCGACACATACGATGCGACGATCATCAAACAGGTGATCGGTTCTCCCTCTCACCGGGGGGAGGATGTTCCACAGAGCTCTATAAAAATCGTGCACGATACACCCATAAAGCAATAATCGGACGGTCCTGACCACACACACCGCACGGCAACGCATTCACCTATGTACACATGCATCGGACGACCACACACACCGCACGGTAATCACACGGCAACGCATTCACCTATGTACACATGCATATCACATTTGGCGACGTCAATTTAAGGGATACGGGTCGTTGACCCGGCTCTTGTCTTTCCTCAGTCAGTATTTTTCCGTGAAAGATCATGTGACCGCGACGACGACCAATGCGGTCCCTGACCTTTTATGCCTCCAATCATAGACCACTGTTCCTCTCTTAACAACGAAAGAGTAGGGATAAGATCGGTCAAGGCAGGGAAAAGGGGATCGCGAGTCAGTGAAAGAACGAAAGCGATATCGGGTACATGGGCGAAAGCGTACAGTGTCGAGACAGTCAGAACCAAACCGTATACGAAGATTGTGTAACCCAAGATCACCCCAGGCGTTGCCAACGAGTGGCTCAAGGCTACGGCCTTTAGGCGTTGCTACACGGTGGCTCAGGGTGAATCTCTAGGCGAAGTTACACTACAAACACAGTGTCGTCTCAATGCGCGAGTGCGACCACGATAAACTATAGTATACATTTCTATAACAATTCGTGTAATCCTTAATAAATCACATACGTGGATGCTAATACCAGCGCTTTTGATTTGTGAGACCATCCAACAAACAATCAACGTCAAAATTGAACGCGAAACCACAGTACCACCTTAAACCGTGGTATTGAAGACGGAACACCGACAGAACGGGACGCAGGCCTCCCTTTACCTCTCACCACCGAGGCGTAGGACCCGGTAAAAACCGGGCCCACGCCTCCCGAACTGCCCTGGGGGGCGCGCCCCCCAGAGCAGGAACACCTCGACGATGGCTCCCCCGTCAAGCGGAGGAGCCCCTCAAGCACCGCCAGGGCCCTCTCAAAGAGAAGGACCCTGGCCCCCTCAGACGCATCACCCGCAGGCGCATTCTTAGGCAGGGGGCCTGCGTCGCACCCCCTGCCCGGTGTGTCGCATGATGACGACGTGCGGAGGGCCACACCACTCCCCCCACGCCGGCCCCTGGGGCTCCGAGACCCCTGGGGCGGTACGTTCATCATATCTTTGACCATCTCTATCCATATAATGTAATTTTTTTACGTGGTTGTCTTCCACGGGAGGTTATATCGGAGACTCCACTCCTAGGTCGGCTGGGATAACCCTCCTCACGAGCCCGACCTGCCTGGGTTTTTTAACATGGTTTTCCTTCCATGTGTGAGCTCTTAGACCCCCCTTTTTTTTGGTGACCCAGCGGAAATCTTTTATACCCGGGGGAGTCTCCAGGGGTATGTGGGACTCGCCGGGAGGGAATAAGAAGTATCCCTCCCGGCATACCCACTAAAACCGCTGGGGGGTGCCTGTCCTTGGCCCATAGTGAGGGGTGGAGGGGTATCGCTACGGAGCATTCGTCCCTCCACCCCTCGGGCGTGGCCGTATACGGCCTATGCCCGGGGAGAGGGGTGAGATTAGTCTCCCCTCTCCCACACGGCATGGACTTCGGCCGTATACGGCCTCATTCTTGGGGAGGGGGAGACTTTTGATAGCCTCCCCCTCCCATCGACCGGGGGGAGGGGAGGGCGTTAGCCCCCCCTCCCATAACCGCTGTTATAAATGATATGGGGAAGGTCCGGCACCCCGAGATCTCCCCCGCCCCTCCTGGTGATATTGGGGGGCTGGGCTGCCCAGGAGCCCCCGCCCCTGGGACAGCCCCCGTCGGGAGGGAAGGGTAAAGGTTCCCTCCCGGCTTCCTCTTGCAAAGATGGGGAGGGGGAATAAGTCCCCCTCCCCTAGGAGGGGACCCCCTATTTTTACTTGGACCAGGACAATCGTCCTGGCCCTCGGGGGACCCCCCCCCGTCTTAATTATGCCCGTAGATGGGCTGGGAGCCGGCGGGATATTCATGTTCCTCCTGAAACGAGGAGGACCCCCGCCGTCTCCATCCGTGTTGCCCCTCTGTGAGGGGGCGGGAGGGGAGGGAGGAGGTAAGACCTCCACCTCCCCTCTCCTAATCCTCTCTGCCTCCTCCTTCTGCGAAATGACTCTCTCGCAGAAGGAGACTGCCCGCCATTTCGGCTCTTCCTCTACCATTCCCCTAATAAGGGAAGGGAGGGAGAGGTCGGTGCCAACCACATCGACCAGAGCCCGGCGCTCTGTGTCCCAGGCAGGACATTCCGCCAGAGTGTGTTGCGCCGAGTCCTGGTCGGCCGCGCAGTGGTGACACCGCGTCGTACGCTCCCGACCGATTCGGTGCAGGTAGTCTCCGAAACAGAGCTCTGTGAAGTTAGCCTACCAAAATCAACTTTTCTAACTTTTCACAATTGTAGCTAATTGTTGGTCGTTTGTTGGTTATTGCTAATTTTAACGGTTGTTGCTGTTACCTAATTGTTATTAAAATAAATATCAGTGTGTGAAGTTAGCCTACCAAGTTATTACAGCCTCTCCTAATAAGAATTTTTACGTTTTTCCACTCTTTTTACAAGTCAAAATCAGAAAATCGATTGTTGGTTTTAATGCCATTTGAATGATTGTTGGTGGATTATTTATTAATTATAACAAAATAATGATTTTCAATAGTTAGCATATATTGATATACATATGACTCTAACCTGACATTAATTTGAAATAACTAGATCTTGATGTGTTCCACAACTCAATTGGTAGTACTGCAAAATCTATAGTTTACGTATACGCTTGTACATTTTCAATAAATTTCGAACTCAACTAATGTTATTTACAATGCAGTTGAACGGTATATCTGTACGATTAATTTTTGTTTATTATTAGCAATTTATGTTAAAAATTTCCTTTCAATAATAATAAATTTTCCTGTGATAATATGTTACACATTTTCGTACACACTTTCATCTCGTATCACATTGAATTGGACATTATACCATGCTCATAGCCAAAGCATATTTTGTTACGTTATTTTTAAGTTTACTCATTGTCATTTAATAATTATTTAATTTCTGCCGAGTTTTGTACATAGCAGTGAGATTATATTTGATTATTTTACGTGCATCATTATTATTAATATCCAAATATGTTCATGATTATTATTAATTTTTCTTTTAGAGCAATGAAATTGCTGATATGCCAGAAGTTGTTAAATAGTCTAATAGAATTTATCGGACAATTACACCGGCTATTTATTTTGAAAAGTAAGGTTCTAATTGATTTATTCATATTATTTGGTTTCATTTAAACACATAATGAAAAACTTTTGGCCTTCTTTGTTTTGCCAAGGATGCTTTGCTAAGTAGCTCAATAATACTCTGTATTTTTAAATTGGTGCAAAATTTTGGCAGCATGAGTAAAGAATCAAATTATGTTTCTTATCGGTTACATCGTATACAAATTCGACAAAATCTATCGTAATATTTTAACTCTTACTGTAATCAGTCTAATAGAATTCTATTAGGAG
>CABEGB010000312.1:0-45124 GCA_901521435.1 Crematogaster levior
CGCATTGGTAACTCATGCGGCACCACACACCTGGACAAAAATACGTGAACTTTCGTTTTCAACAATGAAAATCGCTGGCCCGATCGAATATATTGTGACAAGCCGAAGTTGATTTCAAATATTTTTGGCGATCTCACACGACAGCTGAAGCCTTCTCTCTCTCGCCTTTCAGCCGCAGTCGTCTCGTCTTACATCAAATATTTCAAGTTAATGCCTTCACCAAATAATATTTGAGGAAAGCCCGAAAAATATATGAGTCAATGAACGATGACATGCATGGTCAATTAATACACAAAGCTGACATTTTCACTATTTCATTGTGAGTTAGAATAAAAGTGCAAACATATACTAATGTTATCCTCAAAATTTCAACAGATTACCATAGTAAACAAAATCTTTATCAAAAATGGGTGAGATCCAGTGCTTTGAAGTACTACCTGAAGACATTACCCATCTGCCGAGCCTGAAGACGATTTCTGATGTTATTGATATTAAATCTCCTCAGAATACATCAATCATAAATGGTCAATAACGATATCGCGCTCAATATACCAGTCGAATGACAACACACATCAAAGTTTCACCAATCCGCGCCGAAATATCTTCCAGTCAAATTTGTTCTTCAAAACACTATTGCACATGACGGCGTCTTCAATGTGTTTCAATTGGTTTGAACAGCCGATCTCATCAAAAGAGGCATGCCTGCCACCCCAAGTCATCATTCAGATGAGTTTGCATCGTACCAAAACATATATAGACCGTTCGATTCTCAACCACTGCTAATATAGCTTCACCATGGAATTTTATCTATCACTTCTCTTTCTTAGGCGTGGAGCCGTTTCGGCCTTCGGTGAACACTTTCAGCCACCTCCGGTCAGCCAGCGGAAAGTGGGAAAGCGTTCCAAGTTAACATATTGGGTAACGCAAGAAAACGAAATAGTTTAACACTTCCGTCAAAGCCATCAAGAAGAGCTCTTTGTATGAAACAGGAAACAGAGAAAGCTTCTGGGTAACAAATTCATATGGTTATTGTTATTGGTTATTAAAGCATACATTATTAATATTGTTGTTGAAGATATGAGAGTTGAAGATATATATATAGAGAGAGAAGAGCAGAGCAGTTGTTACTAATATAAAAATACATATACATGCCTATAAAACCGCCAAAATACCTGTCACATGTAAACGTACATAATTAATATTTATTTCATATCGTTCACGTAAGCTCGACGAAAAAATACACGTAATATATGAAGCATTGGCGAATTGCTCGACTGACATGGGTGAATTGTATCGGGTATTGGCATGTTGTCTCGATTTCGGCGGCCTTCGCATCGCAGTTCTTCGGGCCTCGAATTAAGCGGTACCGCGGACCGGTTCAGGCATGCGCGGGCAATATCGGGCGGGCGTCGATACCGGGCCTAAACAAAAATAAGAGTCAGCCTTATCTGAAATGACTGGCCATGCTGGAGCTTGATCTGCCTGCCAAAGGCACTTTTTATAACGTTATTTCAACATTGACCATTTGTTCCTTCAATAAACACAAAAATTTCAAAACATGACGTAAATAACCGGCAAACAAAATAGGTTTCATTGCTTTTACCTTCTACAGGTATCAATGCGAGATCAAAGTCATGCAAAGTTCAGCTGCCCCTTCCCCACAACGCCACCATCACCCTGTCTTCGAGGTAATTTGCGTGACGTTTTAATCACAGCAGTTATTGTTACGGTTATTACATAAAGCGTATACATGGTTGCCATATTACATACATATATATATATTAGCTCTATTTTTACCACCGAGTCGAAGAATTGAAGCCGAAGCGTTTTGACGTCAACTACTGACGACGACTTCTCGACAAAATTGTCTCTAGGCTGACCGAAGACTTCCCCCTCGAGTTGCACCACAAGTTTTCAGTATCATAAAAACATTATCATAATATATAATGCTGGTGAATAAATTATTTATTTATTTTACAAATTAATCGAAAGTGATTTGAAAGATAAAATATGAAGACCGATTAATATTGCTAACATTACATAAGAGAGCATATATGTTGGCGCAAAATTGCAATAATAATAATAAAATAGTGAATAAATAAATAATAAAAACAATAACAAAAACAATAACAAACAAGCAATAAAAATTCCAGTAATTATTGATATGGGGCCCATCACAAGATCTTTTTCGATCAAATTGAATACTGCTAATGTATCGATGGCTTAAACCTATGAGACATCATCAGGTTAATATATAATGACGTAACGGGAAAACCGAGCACAGCATTAAGCGTCGACCGGTTAGCAAAACAGCCGCGCACGAAATACTGAAAATGTAAAAGGGGATACAAGAATATGGCAATGCTTTCGCGCAACCTCCAACGCGCATACTCTCAACCAAAGCGAGGCTCATCATAAGTTCAAGAGCTCACCGCCGCGGCAGAGAAGTTGAGTTGATCAGCCAGTCACCATCGCAGCGGTTACACCCAAAATCCTTACCTGGACAAGTTACCGCCACGTCAAAAGCACTTACTAGTAGTAATAGCAAATAAATTTAAATTATAACCAACTCACTGCGTGGAGGCGTGGCCAACGATGAACTCAACTCTCTCACTGCCTGCCCCCTTATCTTCTCCCGCATCGCGGGGGCGGGGGAGGCGGCGAACGCAGTATCAGTATACGTGGAAAGTCGCGAACCCATGTCGAACTCGCTTTATGTTGAAAAGTATACGCGTGGAAAGTTGTTCCCCGGCGAAGCCCCCGGGACCCCCACGCAATTGACCAACTTGTATCCCTTTACATTTTCACCTTCGCACTTTGTGACGCTAGCATGGTCAGTGAAACGCTATGCGCATGCTCAGTTACTTACGTTACGTCGGTATGACAGCTTTCAACCTGAATACTGTCAACTTTAATTGATATTGATATCTCGGTTCGCGGGCAGTCCGACACTTTTTCTGCCAGATTCGTTCATTTTGTGCAAAAACGCGTCGAATGAGCTCTAATTTGATCAAGGTCTGTGATTGGCTCTCCCCTCATTCAAATAATCAACAAAATGGTCAAATGGTCATCTGGCCTGAATAAATGTTAAATAATGATAGCATAAATAGCGCATTATTGGGAATGGGCAATGCTCTGAAAAATATATCAATTTTTGGTCATTTTCTTGAATACATGTCTTTTTAATATTATTCTCTATATAACTGATAAATAGCAATGTAGAAAGAAAATGGGCTCTTATGTAATAGTGACATCAAAGCAGCCAATTATATGAAGACAGTAATTTCTGCAAAATAAATTAATTATTACGATATTGAAAACTTTCTTTATATTATTTAATTATCATCTCTAGAGCAAATATAGTAGCGGTTTTGAGCCTTAGAAAGTTGAATTAAATGCTCTATTATCATAAATTATCAGTCCTAATATATGTTACATACGCTACAGCAGCACAAGGTTGCTACATACAGAGAAGAAAATCTCCAAAAATATCATAACGAAAATAAAAGCCATACCGGTACTGAAACCCCCGCCACCCAAATTTGCAAAACCGTACCCCGAGCTTCTACTTTTAACACGGCCGACCTTCTTCATTTCATGACATTTTTGGGACATATATATATATATATATATACATACATACATACATATATATATATATATTGTGACTGGGATGATTTTGTTAAATGCTTCGACATTCGAACTTCGAAGCTTCTAAGAATCAAAATTATACTATTTAATAGAGATGGCGAGCTAGGGTTAATAATTAAATAATATAAAGAAAGTTTCAATATCAAGAAAGTTAATAATTAATTTAATTTTTTAAGAATTGCACAATCGTATATAAGTTAAGACACTTTATTGTCCCTTCTAACATTATAAATTGCATTTCTTTCTACATTGTAATTTTATATAGTTATATATAGAGAATAATATTAAAAATTTATGTATTAGAAGTTATATATTGAAAATTGGTATTAAATTTTCGAGCGTATTCCATTTATTCTAATATTATTATTTATTATATCATTATTTATTTATTTATTCAAATTGTTGTTGTTATTTTGGTAATTATTTAGATAAGGGGCTCCATCACAGACCTTGATCAAATTAGGCTCATTCGACGCGTTTTTGCACAAAATGAACGAATCTGGCAGAAAAAAGTGTCGGACTGCCCCGCGAACCGAGATATCAATCGTTAAAGTTGACGAGTATTCAGGTTAAGAAAGCTGTCATACCGACGTAACGTAAGTAACTGAGCATGCGCATAGCGTTTCACTGACCATGCTAGCGTCACAAAGTGCGCGAAATTGAAAATGTAAAAAGGGATACAAGTTAGGTCAATTGCGTGGGGGGTCCCGGGGGCTTCGCCGGGGGCTTTGCGCAACTTTCCACGCGTATACTTTTCAACGCAAAGCGAGGTTCCACATGGGTTCGCGACTTTCCACGCGTATACTATTCTACTGCGTTCGCCGCCTCCCCCGCCCCCCCCGCGAAGCGGGGGGGGAGGGATGGGGGTTGAGGCGGTGAGAGAGTTGAGTTCTACATCGTTGGCCACGCCTCCACGCAGTGAGTTGGTTATAATTTAAATTTATTTGCTATTACTAGAGATTACTAGTAAAGTGCACAACATGTGAGTAACTTGTCAAATAAATTTAAATTATAACCAACTCACTGCGTGGAGGCGTGGCCAACGATGTAAAACTCAACTCTCTCACCGCCTCAACCCCCATCCCTCCCCCCCGCTTCGCGGGGGGGGGGCGGGGGAGGCGGCGAACGCAGTAGAATAGTATACGCGTGGAAAGTCGCGAACCCATGTGGAACCTCGCTTTGCGTTGAAAAGTATACGCGTGGAAAGTTGCGCAAAGCCCCCGGCGAAGCCCCCGGGACCCCCCACGCAATTGACCTAACTTGTATCCCTTTTTACATTTTCAATTTCGTGCACTTTGTGACGCTAGCATGGTCAGTGAAACGCTATGCGCATGCTCAGTTACTTACGTTACGTCGGTATGACAGCTTTCTTAACCTGAATACTCGTCAACTTTAACGATTGATATCTCGGTTCGCGGGGCAGTCCGACACTTTTTTCTGCCAGATTCGTTCATTTTGTGCAAAAACGCGTCGAATGAGCCTAATTTGATCAAGGTCTGTGATGGAGCCCCTTATCTAAATAAATAATTATTTTTATTACTTATTTATTTTATTGTTTTGTTATTATTTTTATTATTTATTTATTCAATTATTTTGTTATTATTATTTTTAATTATATATATATATATATATAATGTGCAAATGATTAACTAATCAGTGCTCACTTAACATGTAATCCTTTCAGTTAATTTGTAAAATAAAAATAAATAATTTATATATATTATATAGTATATTAAATGTTTTTTACTATTCTATAAAAGCTTATTTTTTAAACTTGATTTTAACTCGAAGTCTTCGAAGTCTTCGAAGACTTTGAACCTTCGAAGTTAACTTCGAAGCTTCGAATTCTTTCGAAGGCTTCGAATCTTCGAAGTGGTAAAATAAGAGTTTCCATTATATATATATATATATATATATATATATATATATATATATATATATATATATACAGGGTGTCCCATTATAAAACATCCACGCAAATTACTCCGAAGATAAGGGTGATAGCAAAAAATGACCTTAACAAACGTTGTAGGATTAAAAGGGGGCCAACTGAGGGTGACCTTGACTTTGATCTCGCAGTTGATTTTCAAGGTCATTTGAAGGTCAGAGTAATTTTTTAAAATGGAAACCCCTATTTTTGACACCGGATTCGAAAAGAGCGGAAAATTTTACGTCAGAAATGATATTTTAAATTTTTTTTGTGTGACCTTGAGAAGGTCAAATGAGGGTCAAATGTTGAAAAACTGCTTGCTGATTGTTTATTTAAATTTATAGGCGAAATAAACGTTATAAAAGTACCTTTAGCAGGTAGATCAAGCTCAAATGTGCCAACGATCGTGACCATTTTGACCTTGAGGTCAATTTTCAAGGTCATTTAAAGGTCAGAGAGATTTTTATAAACTCTTATTTTTGACTAGAGCTCGGAATACCCGGGTATCCGGGTACCCACCCGTGGACCGGGTACCCGCGCATACGGATCTGGACCGGTTCCGCGGGTACCCGCTAATTCGGGTACCCGAAGAACCGTGTACGATGCGGGTACCCGTGGAACCGTATGCAATACGGGTATCCGCGGAATCGTATGCGATACGGGTACCCGTATCAATTCGGGTATTCGCTATATGCTTCATATATTACGTGTAATTTTGTCAAGCTTACGTAGGTATTATAAATAATAATATTATATACATTTATGTAGTAGATATTTTATGAGTTTTATTTTTATATATATTTTATATATATTTTATATATATGCTCTCTCTCTCTCTCTATAGCAGTTAAATATTTCTATATCTATATATATATATATAATATATATATATATATATAGATTTATTTTAAATATATTTTCTGTTTTCATACAAGAATACTAAACGATTAACATTTTCTGGTGTTAAACAATTTCGTTTTCGCGTTACAATATTGCCCGTTGAGGAAAACGCTTTTTCCGAATTCGTGGATATTTTTCCATATCTTTTGTGAATTGTGAGTGTAGTGATATTTCCTACCAAAGGTAGGAAACGGCTCCACATAAGCGAGAAATGTTTATGTCACACGTCCGTGTGCGCTCAGCTGTTCGGTTTATTTACAAATATATTGCGAATAGAGAGAAGACAAAGGAATCGAACAGTTACTCTCAAGAGCCTAAGTAATGATTTTGAAATTTTGATACAAATATGTCTAAAAGAAAAAGCTGGGTGTGGAAATACTGCAGAACGTCGACAGATAAGAAATCCGCTTTCTGCAATATTTGTGATACCTCTTTTGAATATTCAGGATCAACAAGTTCATTAGGTAAACATTTAAGAGGTATACATCATATCACAAGTAACGAAAAAGACGAAGCGAGACCAAACGAGCAAGAGGATAATAACGAGATTAGGTAACTGTTAATATTTGTATATTCGATTCGTATAATTGACGCAATTATGTTAATATTATTTATAATTGATGTATTCTGAAATTCTTAATATCCTCATTTTTCTGGTGAAACAGAAATGATCTGGAATCTATTGAAGTGTCTGTTGCTTCCTCTTCTGTTGCTTTTTCATCTTCAAATGTAGATTCTTCATTATCTTCAAAAATAGGTAAGTACCAAGCTTTGGATCCTTATTTTGATAAAGATTTTAATGTTTTATTTCTCTGTAATCTATTTAAATTTTGAGATAACGTTATTATACACTATATAATTTTACACACAATTCTAATACAATAAATCGATAAATATTAACATGTATATTAATTATTAATACATATCATGTTCAATCATATAATTTTTCGGAAACATATAATAAGTAATTTAGGTTAGAGAATTAATATTTTCATGCTTTTAAATAATGAATACGATCTTCGTTTAAGATGACGTAAGACAGCCGCGGCGTAAGAAAAGAAACAGAGAGAATTCAATATGTAGAGATCGCCAAGAAGAAATATCTAAATCGCTAGCTTGTCTAATTATAACAAATCAATTGCCGATTTCATTTGTTGAAAGCGAAGGATTCCGAAATTTTATGGCTACAGTAGAACCTGGATATGTGGTACCCGCAGCAAGAACAATTCTGTCACGGTTGCAATTAAATTATGACGAAATGAAAACGTCCTTGCAACACAAGATGCAAGGTGCCGATATATCGTGCTCTACGGATATTTGGACATCTATTTCACAAGATACTTTCTTATCCTGTACGGTGCATTATATAGATAAAGAAACATGGGAATTAAGAAATCACACTTTATGTACAACAGAATTAGAAGAACGACATACAGCTGAGAATATAGCTTTAGGACTAGAAATGATATTCTTAGATTGGAATTTAGAAAACCAAATTTTTGCTGTAGTACACGATAATGCATCAAATATGATAAACGCGGGAGAAAATCTTCAAAATATAAATGAACATATTAACTGTGCAGCTCACACTCTACAGCTAGCTGTGAATGATGCATTGCAAATGGAAAGTGTAGCATGCATTATACAAAAAGCACGAAAAATTGTTGGACATTTTAAACATTCTGCATTAGCAACGCAAGAGTTACACAATACTCAAATTAAATTTAATCTGCCACAGGAGACATTAATTCAAAATTGTCCTACAAGATGGGATTCCACTTATTACATGTGTGAACGTTTACAAAATAATAAAACTCCTATTTTGGCAGTATTAAATAATACATCTATAACAAAACAGAGACAAGCACAAAACTTAGAAATCACTGCAATTGGATGGTTGATTATAGAAAAACTAGTGACACTTCTGAAGCCTCTGCAATGTGCAACCACCATATTTTGCTCTTCAGCCGAAGTCACAATATCTTTGGTTCGTCCGGTAATACGAGGAATCATAGATAATCATCTACCAAATGACGTTTTGGACGAAGACTGCATGTCAACGTTCAAACAAATATTACGTCAATCACTGATGAAGCGCTTTGATATGACATTACAACCAAACAAGAAAGTCAGCGTACATCAAATTGCAAGCTTTCTTGATCCTCGTTACAAAGATTTAACAGCTGAGGAAGAGGAGGAGAGAATAAAGATAAAAGACTTTATGAAGAAAGAATTACAGGTTTTATATATTATATAATTATATAAAATTAATTGTAGTTTGTTTCATAGTTTATACGTACATTATTATGCTTGCTTATTGATGTTAATATCTAATAAATAGAAGAGTTTATAAAATTTTAATAAAAAAAATAGAATAAAATGAATATTTTATTACAGATACACACGCGGACTTCAACTGATGTACCCAAGGAAAATACTTCATGTATTGAAAGTGCATTAGATTTTATTTTTAAGAAAAATTTGTCAAAGACACAAATTGGTTGGCAGCAACAATTCGATCATTATCAAATGGAGATAATTATCGATCATAATTTATCGCCCCTCGAATGGTGGAAGGCAAGAATCGATAAATATCCAATACTTGCAGAATGGGCGAGGAAATATTTAGCAATACCTGCGACATCCGCGAGTTCAGAAAGAGCATTTTCCTCAGCGGGTAATATTGTAACGCGAAAACGAAATTGTTTAACACCAGAAAATGTTAATCTTTTAGTATTTTTGTATGAAAACAGACAATATATTTAAGAGAGATGCTTTTTATCAAAAAGAGCAATTTTGCTATTAACTCTCAAAAAGATACGGAGAATTTAACTGCTATATACGACGGTCTTCTAAACATTTTATAATCTCTTGACTTTTTTCAGTTTTTACTTATTTATTTTTTACATTTTATATTAAAGACATGATTTATATACTTATACACTTCGTACTTGTTTTACTTATTTATTATCTACTTTTTATATTATTGACATGATTTTCATACTTATACACTTCGTACTTTTTGCTGTTCTTTTCTTTTATTTATTTATTACAAGTCGTCCCTTTGACTGTGAAACTCGTTTTTCTCAGTCCGTCTTTTGCTGTCATTAGCAACAGACGTCACTCACATCTGCTCAATTCCTAACTTATGTTCGTGTTGCAATCTACGGCATAACTTGATTTTCATGTATTACTGGACATTCTAACATGTAAGTTGTGAATTTCATACGTATTATTTACGCTCCTAAATTGTATTGTTCCAATGTATCATATTTATAGATATTCTTGAAAAGGACCTAAATCTAAGGTCGAAACGTCGACAACACAATAAACGTTTAAATAAGATCATTATTAGCCAGTTTGGAGTCAGTTACTGCCTTTTCCTTTGAATTTATCATCACTGGCGAAGAAAAGATTTCTACATCTCTACATTTTCAATATATTTAAAATAAGAAGAGAGAGAGAGCATATATATAAAATATATATAAAGTATATATAAAATATATATAAAAAATGAAACTCATAAAATATCTACTACATAAATGTATATAATATTATTATTTATAATACCTACGTAAGCTTGACAAAATTACACGCAATATATGAAGCATATAGCGAATACCCGAATTGATACGGGTACCCGTATCGCATACGATTCCGCGGATACCCGTATTGCATACGGTTCCACGGGTACCCGCATCGTACACGGTTCTTCGGGTACCCGAATTAGCGGGTACCCGCGGAACCGGTCCAGATCCGTATGCGCGGGTACCCGGTCCACGGGTGGGTACCCGAATTTTACATTACCCGGTTCTTTTTCCGAGCCCTATTTTTGACACCGGATTCGAAAAGAGCGGAAAATTTTACGTCAGAAAAAATATTTTAAAGTTTGTTGGTGTGACCTTGAATAGATCAATTCAAGGTTAAATATTCAACAAGCATTCAAAAGTTGCTGTTGCTTACATGTGCTAACCTTACTTTAGTTTTAAAACCAGTAAGTATTGTAGGTTGTAGGCATCGAAGGGAGCCAATTAAGAGTGACTTCGACTTTGACCTTGGAGTTGATTTTCAAAATTATTTAAAAGTCTTTGTTTGTCGAAATAGGAACTCTTATTTTTGACCACGGATTCTGAAAGAGCACAAAATTCTGCGTTCAGGTGTGTGACCTTTACTAGTTAATTAAATTAATGTTAATTAAGTTAATTGACATTAACTTAATTAAGATCAAGTGTTTAAAACTTCATTATTTTTATGGTAAGGCAAGTTTGTCGATGATCCGGTCATTTAAGGCAAGATCGAAGATGACTCGGCCATTTAAGGCAAGATCGAAGATGACTCGGCCATTTAAGGCAAGGTCAGAGATGACCCGGCCAGTTAAGGCAAGATCGAAGATGACTCGGCCATTTAAGGCAAGATCGAAGATGACTCGGCCATTTAAGGCAAGGTCAGAGATGACCCGGCCAGTTAAGGCAAGGTCGGGGATGACCCGGCCAGTTAAGGCAAGATCGGGGATAAGTCTAGACAGTTGAAAAAACATTGAAAATTCCACGCTTACATGTGCATTTAGTCATAGAGTCCAAGTGTTTCAGTCACCATTTAATGAAGAAAATGCTCAAAAGTTTCACCATTTACTTGTTGACAATATTCTATTCTTCTTTCAAAGTTCCTAATAGTATTTAATAATACTTGACGTGGAATATTTAAGCAGGCTTGCGTAACCCTTTGAATCATGTCAGCTTTTGTAGTTGGTCTGTTGCGGTAGACTGTATTTTTTAGATAGCCCCATAAATAAAAGTCTGGAGATGTTAGGTCTGGAGATCTTGGTGGCTATGCTATAGGGCCACCTCTACCAATCCATCGGTTGTTGAACCTTTCGTTAAGAAAATCTCTGACAATTCTGGCATAATGTGGAGAAGCACCATCTTGTTGTAGCCACATCCTGGCTCTTGTATGAAGATCAACGTTTTCTAGCAAAAGTGGAAGTTCCTCTTTGAGCAACTGTAAATAAGTGTGTTGAGTTACGTTACTTTCAAAAAAATAAGGTCCAATTAGATATCCGTTTACAATGCCACACCATACTGTTACACTCCAGCGATGCTGATGATCAACTTCTTGCATCCAATGAGGATTAACAGGAGACCAATAGTGGCAATTATGGCGATTCAACATACCAGTACTCTCAAATGTAGTCTCATCACTAAAAAGAACATTGTTGAAGAAATTTTCATCATCAGTAATTTGTTGCATTGCCCATTGGCAAAATGTTATTCTCCGTCGATGATCTTCCTCAGTTAAAGCTTGATTTAAAGAAATGTGATAAGGATGATAACGCGCAAGTCGTAAATATCTACTGGCCGTAGATCTTGGAATGCCCATTGTTAACTCGATTTCGTGTAAACTGACGTGAACATTTAAATGTACCATGGCTAGAACAGCAATAAAGCGAGGATATATTCATAATCGTGTTCATTCAGTGCCCTCTTTCTTCGAACAAAAATTCCTTGTCGACCGCGTAGTTCAATGTCACGTATTACCGTATGATTAGGATGTTGTTTTTGAGGGAATCGAGCACGATACAGTCTTGCTGCCTCTCGATAGTTTCGTCGACATTCTCCTAAAATAAGAAGAATGTGAATAATTTCATTAGCAGTGTAGTCAGACATTTTTTTAACGATAATAACGATCGCAAAAAAGAGTTTCAAATGTATGAGAACATTTGTTGTCAACATACGACAAAATAAATTAGATGTTATTATATGTACATACTATCAAGCGACGGTCAATATTGGACGGTATTGGACAGTCAGGACAAGAATAAGAATAAGAGATTTCAGACTTACATATATGGTACACAACACATGTAAGTGAGGTACAATTTTTTAACAAGAAAAAATTTAATTTTTGTTGCCGGTATAAGTATGTACAATTTAAAAACAATTTTAAGAACGTTCATCAGTTAATCGATTTGCGCTCAAAATGCTTTAAACTCTTAAAAATTATGTCGGATACACCACTTTGAACTTCAATAATTCAAAAACGGCAATTGCTAATAATCCTTGTTTCTTTAAATGTTATTTCTAGCATTATCCTGCACTGTATCCTAGTTTTTTAAAAAAATCGAGCAAGTATTATTGTCGCTACGAATTGATAAATCACTTGAGCACACGTTTTTCCTATATCTTACGTGTTAAAAGCTACAACTTTAAAAATTGATAACTCGAATTCGGTATTGCTATTACCCTTATTTTCGGAGTAATTTGCGTGGTGGTTTTAAAGCTAAAGTAAGGTTAGCACATGTAAGCAACAGCTTTTGAGTGCTTGTTGAATATTTAACCTTGAATTGATCTATTCAAGGTCACACCAACAAACTTTAAAATATTTTTTCTGACGTAAAATTTTCCGCTCTTTTCGAATCCGGTGTCAAAAATAAGAGTTTATAAAAATCTCTCTGACCTTTAAATGACCTTGAAAATTGACCTCAAGGTCAAAATGGTCACGATCGTTGGCACATTTGAGCTTGATCTACCTGCTAAAGGTACTTTTATAACGTTTATTTCGCCTATAAATTTAAATAAACAATCAGCAAGCAGTTTTTCAACATTTGACCCTCATTTGACCTTCTCAAGGTCACACAAAAAAAATTTAAAATATCATTTCTGACGTAAAATTTTCCGCTCTTTTCGAATCCGGTGTCAAAAATAGGGGTTTCCATTTTAAAAAATTACTCTGACCTTCAAATGACCTTGAAAATCAACTGCGAGATCAAAGTCAAGGTCACCCTCAGTTGGCCCCCTTTTAATCCTACAACGTTTGTTAAGGTCATTTTTTGCTATCACCCTTATCTTCGGAGTAATTTGCGTGGATGTTTTATAATGGGACACCTTGTATATATATCTTAAAAAAGAAAAATTTCTTGGTAATTTTTAAACATTTACTAACTACTCTTACTAACTTACTTTTTTATATAGAATTAAAATTTTTATCATTTAACACATTCATATTTATATAAGCAATATTGAACATTTGAAATTAAATATTAAATGAAGTTGTCTAATAATTAACAAAATTTTTGTATCATAAAAGGAAAATTTAAAACGTATATGTTATGAAGATCTAATAACGTAGTGAGTAGAGTGAATGACTTGTAATCCAGCTCGACAAGGGTACCAGGTATCGAATCCCGACGGCCATCGATAGAAATTGTAAGTAGTATGTTAATTTAATGTAATTATCCATGTGCGTGTTAAATAGTAAAATTCTCAGGAATCACAAATATCTTGTAAAAAAAAAATTCAATAATTAAAAAAAGTCAATACAATTTTTTTTTGTATACTTTTTATCTAGCCCACGCTACCTAGTAGCTAGATAGCTTTTCTAAGCTCGCCACAAGACAATAATGTTTGTCCAGTAGCTAGGACTTTTGAGCGTTACATTACTCGCTAAGGGCTAGATAAAACTACTGGCTAAGGCCTAGATAAAACACAAATTGGCTAGCTAATGGCTGGGTACTGACGAGTTTCAATTTCCACTCGGGTAAATGTATAACCAGTTTTTTACAATAAAGCCTCGAATTTCGGAAAAAAAAACGGCGGAAGCAAAGTTGTACACCTAATATACAAATGCGCAAAGTCTGACAGCGCACACAGATGAAATAGAGCATCGGATTATGAAGAAAATAAAGCCAACAGTTATCGCATTATCTGAGACGAGATTGACGACTGAAGTTGAAGACAGGGAAGTGAATGTTCAAGATTACAGAATAGTTAAATGTGATGGTGAAGATAGATATACAGGAAGGGTTGTTTTATACGTAAGAGACGATATTAAATGTAATATGAATTAATTCTGATAAAAAAACTAGTGTCGAATTGTTGGTGTGCAATATAGATAAAAGAGAAATTGTATAATAGTAATATATCACTCACCGAGTGCCTCACACAGTGATTTTGTGAGATTTCTAGAAGACATAGTAAAAGAAATAACTATTAAAGGAAATTGTATAATAATGGGTGACTTTAATATAAATTTTATGATAGATTCATTCTACACAAAAAAGTTGAAAACGACAATGCATAGCTTAGGTATGAAACAGTATGTAGATAGTCCGATGAGAATTACGAAAGATAGTCAAACAATTATAGACTTACTTTTTGCTAACAGAAGTAAATGTACAAATAATCCTTAAGCCTAGAATAACAGATCATGTGTGATTAAAAGTTGATTTGAATGTAAACATGGAAATAAATATCGAGAATTTAGTGCCAGAGATGGTAATTTTAACATAGATAAATTTAGTACATTGTTAGTAAACAAATTAGGGCATATACAAGGTACGGAGGTTAGTGAAAAAGCAAAGAAATTCGTCGATAATATAGTAAAAACACTGAATGCTGTAGCACCTTGGAAAAAGTTTAGAATTCTGAAAGTATGAGAGAGAAAAAAGTGGTTTTCAGATGAAATAGAAGAAGCTGCGAATAGAAGAGACGATACGTACAATAAAATACTTTATGAAGGCACATATTATTGGTTACAATTGGTTACAATTTAAGAGAGACAGAAATGCAGTGGTTAAATTAATCAGAAAAAAGAGTATTATGAAAATATTATATAATATATCATAATAGGAAAAATCCGTCATCTAGTAGAAAGCTTTAAAAGAAATATTTAAAGGTCGATGGGCACAAAGGTAGTAGAGGATATAGATTTTGAAATATTATTATGAGTATTATTAAAGAGTGCAATATTGCGGATAAATTTAATTTGTATTATGTACAGAGTATTGATGATATAGAAAAATCTATAAATGTATTTAAATCAGGAGGTATAGATAAAATAACTGTTTATGATATTGATGGTAATGAGATTATGGAAAATTTTAAGGTGATTAGGGTAAAGGATTTAGAGGAAATTGTAATGAATCTACCAAAAAAGAGAGGCACAGAAGAAGGTATAACTAGTGGTACTTAAAGCAGTATTTTACATAATAAAAGAGGAATTTGTTGATGTGATAAATAGTTCATTGAGTTGTCCGGACAGTTGGAAAACATCTACGATAATACTCTTTAGGAGATAGTCTTTTCTTTGCCAGTGCTTTAAGATGCAATGGAGAACAATTAATTGGCAGACACCCTGGCTAAATAATTCTTAGATGCGATGGCTTTTTTAGCCACCCAATGAATGAGCTGCGCGCCGACTTGGTTTGTCAGACTTTAACACAGTCAACCGACATTTCGATTTCAATTTTTAATGTTGGTAAATTAGATGAAGAATTTGTTTCCAAAAAAAATATTACCTCAGCCAGAATTCGAACCTGGAACTGCCCTATTCCGTGCGGGTGTCTTACCAATTTGACCACCGAGGCATGTGATAATATTCATCGCAATAACAAGTACACTAAATGAGAACGTCTTTTCTCGGGCAGTGTATAATACACAAATATTGAAATCTTTTTTTTGATCGTGAAACACATAATAGTGTAGAAGTAGTATCCAGTTTTGCCAACGATCATGGATCTTAATAGCCAATCGATGAGCTGCACGCCGACTTAGTTTGTCAGACATTCAACGCAGTAAATTACTGTTGTGCTGAGATATCATTTTTAAAGAAGCCTCCGGTAGGGAGCACTATCATTCCAATTCAATGGTTCCCACCATTTTATCACATTTTATCAATGATAAAACATTGAAAACAATCTTCTCTTTGCCAGCAGTTAACAATTCAATGAAAGGGCATTAATTGACGCTAAACTGGCCATGCGATAACTTAGTGTCAGATGAAGAATTTATTGCAAAAAATATTACCTCAGCCAGGATTCGAACCTGGTATTCCCTCATTCCCCATTCCCCCTTCCCCCATCACAATAAATTCTTTTTATATATAGAACTGTTTGGTGTTTGTAGTTGTCCACTCCGATTCTTATTATGTTTGTGATTGTCTTGGGTGTGTGTAAGTGAATTTGTCGGGGGTATGTCTGAATGAGAATCGGATGGGTCGATGGCCGTAGAGGATTTGGTTTCACGAGACCGCCACGATTGGAGAGACTCTTTTGAAGTATGTACGATCGTTTCCGAGGAGGACTCCCCGAGTGCTTGTGCGTCGACCCGAAAGGAAGGAGGGTTTTAGTGGGTATGCTTGTTAAATAGAGTGAGTTTCTTACTACCTGGCAGAGTGCATAAAGTATTTTTTCCTACCTTTGTGGAACAAAAAAAGGTTGTGTTAACATTGTGCTAAAGTATCATTTTAAAAAAACAATGAAAAAAATTATGATAAAAAATATTATAATTTTGAACAATATTATATACAATTTACGCTCGCATTTATCCAAATGGAATCTGAATTGCATATCTGAGCTAGTCCAGCACAAGTCAACACAAGTGTAGATTTCCTCATCATAGTGATAGTAAGAAAGGTCATAGGAGAATCGCGGACTTGTTCGCCCTCCTCGCGTGTTCACCAGTGTTTTTCTTCTCGGGAACAACAAGTCAAAACACTACGTATTTTAGTTTAATTCTTGTTGTCTCTATTGATATTCGTCGCTAGCACCAATACTGATTTCGGAACACAAAACTCAGCAAGACGGGTTTACGAAATCTGGGAGGAAGGCGCTCGCATGCAGGATCTGTAGCGCTCGCACCGGCGATAAGGTTCGAGCGCACCAATAGAAAGGAAGCCCGGGTGAGGCCTGTCAGCCCGAAAACCACGAGATACGAATAGTTAACAGTAACGAATGTTGCTGCTGATAGACTACGGTGAGGGCCACAACAAGCAAGCGTAGCGTACACTTTCAAATGTTTGCAATTTATGCAAATAATTTTTAAATGAAGAACCAAGTTGTACTTTACAAAAGCGATGTCGTAATTTGTAAAAAAGCGTTAACTATAAACTTAAATCTTATTAATCTCGATTTCCAAACAATTCAAGTACATGGTTACAATATTATTGTTCAAACTGTTCAAGATTATGTAACTAATAATTATAAAGAATGTAAATAATATGGAGGCAACGTAGAGTTAAGGACAAGTTATTGTTCGCACGAATTAACTGAATGTATTGGAGACGAGATGCGTTAAAAATTTTTCCTTACACTTCATAACACATTATTTTCTTTGATTCGTGTTGTACATTACATTTACAATTGATTACAACAGTGGATGCAATACAAAATCGCGATTAGACATTATACAGCTTACATTTTGTATGGAGATACAATGGATTCTTTTCAATAATTTAATAAAAAAATATCGTTCTGTTACTGAAGACAAGACTGTAAATTCAATAGTTTATTTATATATAAAGATACATTTTTAAAATGTAAAATTATAAAAAGTTTAAAAGTTTTATAAATGTTAGGAGTTTGGACGAAAATCACGCGTTTTTTGGGGATGACACTACTTATTGTTAGATGTCACCGCGAAGAATCACTGTGAAGCGTTTTTGAAGCGTTATCACCCAATAAATTGTTGAAAATTAATTTTTAGATAAATTATTATTGTTTATTAGTGAAAGATATTAACTTTATAAAGGTCAATAAAATGCACAAATTAAAATATTTTTGTAAATAACAAAATGTGTTGTTATAGAAAGTTAAATCAATCATTTGAATAAACCACGTAACAAATAAAGTCGATAACAAAGGAAAAACATAGGGACAAATAAGGCTGCTACAGTACCACTACAACTCGAAAGAAAAGTTTGGAAATTAAATTAAAAGCTACGTATAGTTGAAGCAGAGTGGGCGGGCACTTGAATAAAACATTGAGGAAGTTAAATTTTAAATTATCACAGATCGATCCATGCGTATATTATAAAAAAAGAAAAGGAGACTTACACATCATAGCAGTTTATGTCGATGACTTATTGATTTTGACTAACAAAGAAAAGGATTTATCAGCATTGAAGAAAGAACTGTCACAAAATTTCAGGATGAAAGACCTTGGTGAAACAAGACATCTACTGGATCTAAAAATCACACAAGATCGAAAGGCAAGGAAAACTATTAAATCAGACTACATTAAAAGTATACTTCGAGACTACAGCGTGGAAGATTGCAATCTCGTATCAACGGCGCTTGATGCAAGCGTTAAATTAAGCTATGACATGGAACCAAAAACCCAGGAAGACATAGACTCTATGAAAGGCGTCCCATACAAAGAAGTTATAGGAAAGCTGCAATATACAAATCAGAGAATGATATTATCTTCGCGGTAAATTCTCTGTTTCTCATTTTTTGGCAAATCCAGAATGGGAACATTGGTTAGCAGTGAAAAAGATACTTTATTACCTAAAAGGGGTCCAAAACATGGCACTGGAATTCAGTTGCAACCAAAATGAATTCGTCGACTATTGTGACGCTAATTGAGGAAACGAGAGCGATACACATTGCTCCATTACGGGAAGTATTGTTCTGTTAGGGAGAACCAATAATCTAACCGGGTAAACGGCAACATACAGTGACCTTGTCAATAGTCGAATATATGGCCTCATCTCAGTATGTCAGGAAGCAATGTGGTTTTAAGCTCTAGCAAAGGACATCAAACCATATATAGTATCCACTATACTCTATAATGATAATTGTATATGATAATAAAGAAGGTGATTGCTTTAACGAAGCATAACGGGTAAAGACTACGGACGAAATAGATATCCGTCACCACTTTGTTTGAGAAAAGATCGAAGACGGTGATGTTAATGTCGTATTTATTCCCTCTATCAACATGGTACCAGACATACTTACAAAAGAGCTTCTTGTACTGAAATTTAAAGACATGTCAAAAACATAAGCACAACAGTTACAACATAAAAATTCTTCGTCCAGGGAGCAGTGTTAGGAGTTTGGAAATCGCGCGTTTTTTATTTGATGGTGTTATGTAGATGGCACTACGAAGAATCACTGCTCTACAGGGGAGGTTGGGGCATTGAGTGATGTGCTTTTATCATGTACAAAAGGGACTAATAATAAAGACAGAAAAACCATTCCTATGCACATCATATTATTCTTACCTTTTCACTACAAAAAATACAAATTATAGAAAAAAAATTAATAAAAAAGGCAATAATACAAAAAATTAATAAACTCTTATATTTTTTTAGTAAAATTAAGAGACTAAAATCTAACAAAGTCCAAACCCAAATTGTGGCAGTAGAACTATTTAACAGAAAAAATGGCTGAGCCACATACTCTGACTCCTGCATCCTCGAACTCCTTCGTGAGAGCTGGCTCACAAGGTGGATATTAGAAAATTGGAAAGCAGATATATTATTACGATAAAATCCAAAGAAGAAGCGAGCTTAGCAAATGCAGAAATTTACGCGATACCACTTTACTGAATATGATCGAGAAGCTACTAGCATCATTCATGATAAACTGATTCCAGCTGTAGACGAACTATTATAATCAAACAAAGTCTGTTTTCGTAAAGGAAAATCATATACCACCAAATAATAAATCCTGTAGATTGTACAATCGGTAGAATTAGAGATGCTCATCAGTTTATCTTCTTTTTGTCTAATTTAAGCGAGCATTTGACACATTGGACAAGGGACTTATGGAACATGTTGAAGAATCTTTGGGTTTCGGAGTAAATCATCGCGCTGATTCGAGAATTATACAAAACTCTAAGTATACAGTCAGGCATTCGGACAAGAATGAACTTTTTGACATCACAACCAGAGTTAAATAGAGATGTGTGCTATCACTTCTCCTTTTTTTGTGTGATACTTGATACTGTTATAGATCTAATGAAGTTCCCGACAGCATTTAACGGACTCTAGGTACCCATCAATCTTGACTATACGGATGATGAGAATTTCATGGCACACCAATTTGGAATCATTCAAATAAAGTTGGAAAGACACAATGCGGCGAAGATTGCTTTGAAAATTAATGCCAAAAAGACAAAGTTGATTCAAATAGGCACTAGCGACAACCAACTACTGCGTTCACGGCAAAATCACCGAAGACGTCGAAGAATACTGCTAGTTTGGAGTTCTGCATTTTTGACAAAATAATAAAAATAGTAAATGCAAACATTCAGAATCGTTACGCTCACCAGGCTTATATCGCACTGTCCCGGAGGTATGCAAGTTTGTTTCGGGTCCCTCCAAAAGTGCAGTCACGTGGGGTTTTAGTGGGTATACCCGAGAGAGTTAAATCCCGGAGAGTCCCACATACCCGCCGGTTCACTCCCGAGGTCGATTGTATATGTAACGCATTTCCCCATGAAAAAAATGCTTATTTCGCATTAGACAAGATCAAACTCCATAGCTAGAAAACTCAAACTTCGTGTTTTTGACGCTTGTCAACATACTGCTCTACGACTATGAAACTTGGAACATAAAACTGAGAGACTTTTGCACAGATTTTTGCATATAACACGTCGCGCGCGCGCATGTTGCAAATTATAAATTATTCTTTCATTACTGATTGTATTTTTTACATTAACAGATGTCACTATTTTGTGTACAAAAATATTAAGATTATTAGGAAGTGAATATTTTGTAAGATATTTCACATTTTACATGAAAATATGACAGAATAAAATGTGAAATATTTAGTAAGTTATTGATTTTTGGATTGTCTTAATATTTTTATATGAGAGAAATTGATTTATGTTATGCAAAATTTTCATGATCTTATTTTTAAAAATGTAAATGATGATGACATTATGACTTAATGAAAATGTCAGTCAAGTCAGTTTAAAATAAAGTTATAATTTTACGTCTTTTTCAAAAACAACTTTTGTTTTTCAAAAACAACTTTTGTTTTTCTCAAAAGCGCTTTGTTTTTGAATTATTCAACTAAATCAATTGAAATAAACCGCTCTATGTGTAAGAGAGATATTATCTATTATACGAACCGGCATTGTCCGCAATCACAATATCCGTGTCCGGCACATACTTCTTTACTACCAGGCGCAATGCAAAGTTTGTTGCCAGACGGACATTGACAGCCGCTGTCTTCCCATCCATCCAAGCAGTTGCAAACACCACAATCACATATACCACGACCACCACATTCGATCCCATCGGTCTATCAAGTTTAACGACAATTCGATTTTTTTAATCAACCAATTATACCAATTATACCAATTATACCAATAGCTTCTTGTCATTTTTTAAAATTACTTTTTGTCATTTAATAATGCTTTCAGTATCGTACTTTGTCACAAGGAGAACATTCGCAGAAGCGCCCGTTGTATCCCTTGTCGCAGCTGCAAGTACCACAAATGCATTCGCCTCTGTTAGAACAGATTTCTCCGTCGTTAGTGCATTGCAGCTTGTTCTCTATCGAGAAATTCTCGTTGCAGTTGCAGGTATCTCCTGTAAAAGTTTCACGAGACTGTATCCGAAACAAAAAAATATATTCAAAAAGAAAGGGTAAAAAATTATTAACTCGTTCATATACAGGGTGAAAAAAAAAATTTTGGGGTCGAAACCTCCCCCCCCCCCCAAATATCTCGAAAAAGTTATAGAAAATTGTTTCAGAAATGTTGTAGGATTTAAAAAGATCTATTTTTACTGATCTTGTTGCTTTCGTGCACGACAATATGCGAAAATACGAAACATACAGACATGCGTACACACATACATATACGAAACGCGCGTAAGGATCTTTTGATCTCTAATCAAAGGAAGCGACTACTTGAAAGGATAGCGGTTGTTGACGTTTGGCGCGGTTTGACAGAAAGATCTAATAATCCGCGGCCCGTCTGATCTAAGGGCTTTCGAAGTGGGGCTTCGAGTATATGTGTATATTGCCACACAATTTTGTCTCGGCCTCACTAGTGTTCAAAGTTGCGATCAGTACAGATCCTTACGTGCGTTGATTGTTTATACAAGGTCTGATACCCCTTAAGCATGAATCTCCTCGTCGACTCAGGGCATTAAGCACTCGGGCATTGTCGCGAGTGAATACTTCCACCGATAATTAATCGATAATTCACAACAGTGAAAATGTATAAGATAAACAATATCGAAAATAAACCACGTATGAACCCCATATTTTTTATTGCATATTTTTATAGTTCTTCTTTAGAACTTTTCAAAACACTATATTTTATTTACTTTAAATAAATAGTTTTGAAGTTATCGAGCTTTTTGTGCTAAGATATCTAGTTCATGAAGACAAGATCGGAGGATGATCCGGAGTATCCAATCCAATATCTAATGAGGATTATTATCACTTCAGTGTTTGCAACTGTGTCTGTTGACTGTTTAATTCGAAGGTTGCTTTATCAGAGAAAATGATATGATGATGAAATAGGAAGTGGGATCGGCGTCAATTTATTTCATCATTAAGTTGCAAAGTTTTAGACGATGATCAGGATCATCGTCGCTAATCTCGATCTTTTTGACTTAAGAAATATTAATAACAAAAGTTGTCGAGTATTGAAGCATTTGTTAATCAATTTAACTTTATCTATCTTTTTGCCTCTTACCCCTCTCCCTCTCCCTTAGTTTAGGATGTTGGGTTCCCAGTTAATTTTCTTTTAAACCAACTTTTGTTATTAACATTCCTTAAATCAAAAAGATCGGGATTCCTGATTAACAACGATGATCCTGATCGTCATCTAGAATCGTGACTTTGTCCTGACCTTGACGACGCCACCCAAGATCAAACTGATAAGATCAGTAAATAGGTCTTTTTAAACCCTACAATTTATCTGAAACAATTTTCTATAAAACTTATATTTTTCGAGATATTTCGGAGTTCCGATCTTTCTTCTTCACCCTGTATAATGAACGAACTAATAATTGGATGACGTAAAAAAATAAACAAAGACTATTGCAAATAATGACAAAAGTAAACCGTTTCGACTTCACGGAATCTTCATCAGGGCGCCGAAAAAATACCGGACAACTTAAGCATACATATTGTTACATAGTTCCATGGTATCACATCTTAAATTTTCTAGTGTTAAAAAAATATATTTTTGAATAAAAATGTGCAAAAAGAGAGAAACGACGTTATGTGCTCTTACCAGACCAGCCGAAGTCGCATTTGCATATACCGCACTCATTGACCCCGTGCTCGCAATACGAATTTTCTATGTTCTTACAATCGCAACCACATAAAAGTTCAATCTCGATCTGCACCTCGGACGCTTCGGACGCTAACGCGTCGTCAATCACCACTGTTTGCTTCTGAAACGTGATAAACCGAATGTTATAAAATATTTACTATAATCTGCAGCAAACAAGCGATAATGTACAACATGTAATTCAAATAAAAGAAACTTAAAGAGAAGAATAATAGTTTCTTACATTCAACTCAAAAATGAATTGTTATACATAATTTTCAGTGAAATTAGATTTGTAAAAACTATTTCAAGATAATTTAACATGTAACATGACAAAAATGTTTTATCTTGTTTAAAATGAAATATAGATAAAACTTTCTCAGAAGAAATCTATCTGATAGTCTAGGATCCGGCCGCGAGATTTCTACATGAATAATGTAGACAATCAAAATCAAATTTTTAAGTATTTTCAGAAGTGGGGGAATGCATTTTTCATAGGGTGCCAATAAAAAATTGCCCGCAAGTACTATTAATTAAAATATTATTAATTGATTTTTGGAGAAACATTTCGTTTACACCTTATATGAATAAAACCTACATCACTTCACAGCAGTGTATTGACAATATTTAAAAAGTCACGGCTGCCATTGATTGCTTAGCCGCAACCTCTAGGCACCCAGGTGTAAACAGGTATATTTTTGTTTAAACTTTTCA
The DNA here is from genome assembly GCA_901521435.1 of Crematogaster levior. NCBI lineage: Eukaryota > Metazoa > Arthropoda > Insecta > Hymenoptera > Formicidae > Crematogaster > Crematogaster levior. The sequence continues at coordinate 24,214 of CABEGB010000312.1, forward strand.
TGCATGGCGTATATTTATTTCATTGGCACCACATTAAAGCTAATTTTTTTCTGCATTTAATGATATAAAGGTGCCTGTAAAAAACAAACCGCAAGTTTGAGTTTCCTGCCCTTAAAGACGCGAGATATTGAAAATAAAGTGAGAGAGAGTGAGCGCGCGACGCTACTGTAAAACAAGGATGCTAAACGCCAGCTGTACGCGTTTTGTGAGCCATTGCGCATGCCTCGATGAATAGGGCTCTCAGTCAAGCAGCTGAGTTGAGGTTTATGTTTTCGTAAATTCTAATCACACTGTTTTGAAGCTCGTAATACGTATTGCTTTTATTGTTGTTGTTATTTCATTAATGTTGTTATGATATTACTTTTGTTTATGCAAAGCTAATAAGTTTAAAAATGGCGAAGTGTTTTGTGTGCAGTAAATCCAACAATGTATTCCAATTTAATAATGCATCATTTAGAAAATGTTTCTCAATGTTATTATTCCGGCGAAAAAAGAAATATAAATATCACGATCTTATATTAACAGTGGAATCAACTGATTATTTTGGGTATCATACTGAGTGTCTCAAAAAAGTTAATGTTTTAAAGCAAAAAGATAGAGAAGAGTTTGAAAGTTTTTGCACAACTTTAACTGTAAGTAAAAATTTTCTATTCAACTTCAATATTATTCATATTACTAGTGTATAGATATATATCACTGTGAATATATATAGTTCCAAAGGTATGACATTTTTTAGACAGGTAGAATTTTTCAGGTAGTCGGACCTTTTTACATCTTGTTTTATATGTAGTTAGAATGATTACAATCACAGTAATTCTCTATTTACTATACTTCATATTTTACTAAAACATAATAGTTTTTTAAAATTTCTATAAATTTTAAGTGTCAATAAGTAATTATAATTGTAAATTAAGAAGACATACAATAATATTCCAATTATAAATGAATGTATGAATGAATAGATGTAAAATCAATTGAAAAAATTCACATTAAGATTTTAAATCGTATACATGTGATTTTTTTTTAATTTTCAATATATACGTTTTTTTCTATTATCGTTAACTCTAAAAATTAATTATTGTTTAGTAAATTCACAATGAAAATAATAAAATACAAAATTTAGTTACAACGCAGTATTTCTTGTTACCTACAGATTCCAAGTTTACCTTTAGATCTCCATGGAGAAAGCATTTCTTCTATAAGTTCTGATCCTGTAAGTATATATCGCAGTAATATATCTGGATATAAAAATATTGGAATTTCTGTTCAATACATAAAATTAACTTTGTAGGACGAACTAGATGCTACAACAAGAGATCAACCTATCATAACTTCGCAAGAGAACCATTCAAGTGTAGCTGCTTTAAACGAGCAGCCTACTACCTCATCCGCCCATGAAAACATTCAGAATCAATCTTCAAACTCTTTGTCATCTTCCTCAACACCTCAGAAAGATATTTTATCAGAAAATAAAAATAAAAAGTCTGTCTGCCTGTTTTGCGATAGTATAGAAAAAAAAGTTGGTAAGAAAAGGAGTTATGTTGCATTTCCACGATCTGAAGCAACTGTTAATGCGATAAGAGCAATGGCCGAAAAATCCAATGATTCGAAATTGCTTGCAAAGTTAAACAGCAATTTTTCGGTTGCTTATCATTCTAATTGTTTATCTTCATATCAGATATCACAGAAGCGACAAGATGAAGAGCCCCCAGAACCAACCGATTGGCATAAAAATAGACAATTGCATAATTTAGCATTTAATGCCTTGTCAGAGACCATCAAAGTGGAAATAATTGAAAAACTTCGCGTTATGTATCTTACCGACTTACTTACCCAATATAAATCATTGTTTTTAGAATTTGGTGAAGGGAAAGTGCATGCAGAAGATATACAAGATTATCGCGCTGAACATTTGGAGAGTAAAATAATGAAAGCTTTTGGTGACCGTGTAACAATTGAGTGTTCCATGGAGACACATAAGAAAAAAATTGTTTATGTATATGATATGGACACCGCACGATTAGCCAGTGAAATTGCTGGGATAGAATCAAAGACAAAAAATCGATGTCGAGATGTCGCATATAAATTACGGAATTCGATAACAATTCTTCAGAGTACAAAGCTGCCGGAAAAAAATCTTACTCCGCAGGATGTTATACGTGGTGAATGTAATATTCCAGAAGAACTCTTTAATTTTGTGTGCGATTTGGTCCAAGGCCCGGACATACGCCGTAAAAACTCAAGTGACGATTTAGTAAAAATTAAGTCAGTATGCAGCGACCTTATTTATATTGTTACCAAAGGGAGAATCAAACCGTCAAAACACCTTACCCTCGGAGTATCAATGAAGTCAATTACAAGCTCAAAAAAAGTTCTTACGATGTTGAATAGATATGGTCATACTATAAGCTACCCTTTAACTGAAGAAATCGAAACGGAGATGACGTACACTTCTCAAGAAGATAACAATGTCATACCATCAGGTATCCATAAAGTAAATGGGCTGAGTACACATGTTGCTTTTGATAATTTTGATCGATTTGTCGACACATCTACTGGAAAAGATACTTTACATGATACCGTCGGAATCATCTACCAATTTCGTTGTGAATATGAAGAAGAATCGGATAGTGATTCATCTTCAGATATGGCTTCGTGTTCTCAAAACGTTCGTGAAGAACGTCTTCCTATTAAGAGAAGATGTTATAAAGCACCTATAAGAGATATAGCTCCATATGTAAAAACACCGTTTACAAGCATGACATTTCTTCCAATTGAAACAATCAAAGAAACTATTAATTCATGCCAACCTCAAAAAATGATAGCAGTAGATAAAGATTTGATTTGGAGTATCTCCTTGTCTCAAATTGATTTTTTACCCATGTGGTTGGGTTACAATGTCAAAATTAATCTCGACCGCAGCAAAATTCAAACTGTCGAGTATTTGTCACCAATCAACGAATCTCCAACGTCACTTTCTGTTGTTCAAGAGACTCTGAATGTTGCTAAAGAAGTTTCAAAGAATTGTAACCAACCGCAGATTATTGCTACTTATGATTTAGCTATAGCGAAATTAGCTATGCAGATACAATATACAAAGAGGCCTGAGTTTGATAATGTTTTTATAAATTTAGGGGCATTTCACATGCAAATGTCATACTTTAAAAGCATTGGAAAGTATATTGACTCCAGTGGCTTAATCGAGACTTTAGTTGAAGCTGAGGCACTAGCAAGCGGATCTTTGAACAGCTTTCTGGACAGCAAACACTTCAACAGATGTAAGAGACTTCATCCTTTGGCTTCTGATGCGTTGCAGGTTCTTCATTTTGAGAGGTATTTATCTGATATAAAAAATAATTTCGGAATATCAAATAAAGATTCAAATGATGAAGATAATTTGGTAGAAAGTGAAACACTTTTTGAAACATTAGTTGAAGATTTAGAAGCAGTAATGAATACTTCATGTGAAGTTAATGAAGGCATCGTTTTATCTGACTCACTGCAAAAAATACTTGATGGTTACAAACAATATCGCCAAGTAACTCTCCAAGGTGGACATGGAAAGACAGCGCAATATTACTTGCAATACACAGAACTTGTCAACTTATATCTTCGATTTTCCAGAAGTATCCGGACTAACGATTTTGAGCTATACTTACATTCTATCGATGAAATGTGTGATTACTTCTTTGCATTTAATCTACAGAATTACTCAAAATAGGCAGCCATGTATTTAAATAATTTAATAAAATTGAAGGTTGAGAATTCAACTTTGGTTAACGAATTTCGCGAAGGCGCATTTGGTGTCAGACGGACTAAATCATGCTTAGGCAGGTCCCCAGTGGACTTGACTTTAGAGCAAACAATTAATGCTGATGCTGGCAATACCTTAACTGGTGTTAGTCATTTCACAAACTCAATATCCGCAAGACAGAGGTGGGCTCTCAGCCATAGCATGAGGACAAAAATTTTGTCTTTTGTTAAAGCAGAAATTGGGTTATCACAAATAGATGATACCTCTCATTCGTTACAAAACCATCGAATAAAAAAAGACACTAAGACTTTAACAAGTATAATTGATACAATCAAAAAGACAATGAATCCATTTGGTGAAGATGTGGACAAAGATAGTTTATTTAATATGTCTACTGGTAAAGCGGCATCATTAAATATTGAAACCTGTTTACTTAACATCAAATCATTAGGCCAAGAACACAAGTTGAATTTTTTTTCAGAATGTTCCGCAGATTCTACAAGATTTGTTAAGCCAATAAAGCGTACAAAATTATTTAATTTTGCATCTGATTGTGTGAAAAGAACTATTAAAAGTAAAAATGGAGATAAAACTTTAATCAAAATGGAACGCGACATTTTTGGACGACTATTAGCAATCGCTATAGAAGAAAAGGTTGATATTGGGTACTGTTTGTCTTTTCCTCTCGCGCCCGTACCTCCTGCGCTATTTTCCTATTCCGGAGAGATGTTGAAAACTGATAAGTCAACGTTAAGTAAACAATTGACATCTAAAATTGACTCAGAAAATCCCGGTGAAGTTGACGTAGAAATAATTGATGGCTTTTATTACATGTATCAAATAGCTTCAAATCTGCCACAAGCATTTGGAGAACTAGCTGAGTCAATATTGATCAAACTGTGTGCCAAAAAGGCTCCAGAAGTACATATTGTTTTCGACAGATACTTAAAACCGTCCATAAAGGACTGCGAAAGACAAAACAGAGAAGGTATTGACATACCTTATACGATTAATGGTCCTTTACAAACAAGACCCAATGATTTTTTAAAATGTTTGAAAAACTTTTGTTTCAAAGATGCTTTGGTTAAATTTTTAGCTCATCACTGGGAGGATGACTCATTCGCTTCAATATTAAAGGATAAAAAAATGTTTATCACAGTTGGAGAAAAATGTTTTTCATACTGTTGTTTTGGAAACCGAGTTGTAAAAAATGAAGAAGATGATTTTGCATGTGATCATGAGGAAGCTGACACAAGAATTGTATATCATATAAGCAAAGTCCACGAGCATTCAAACGTTTTGATTAAAGCATCTGACACTGATATCTTCATAATTTTATTGGGCAACATACACAAATTTCCTACTTTACAAATTTGGTTAGCAAACAGTGCATCCAAAAAAGGTAATAAAGACGAAGTCTGTATAAACTGTACGGAATTATCGAAAAAATTAGGTCCAACTTTGTGTCATGCGCTTCCGGCATTTCATGCATTCACGGGAAGTGATTACACTGCTGCTTTCTTCAATAAAGGAAAAGTTCGTCCTTTTAAAATATTCATGAAACATAAAAAAATTCAAGACATTTTTGCATCATTAATTTACCCGCATGACATTTTTGATGACGATAAAATTAAAACGGTCCAAGAATTCACTTGTATTATGTATGGGATACCCGGTTGTCAAAGTGTGAATGAGGCAAGATTTATTCTGTTTAATAAAATGTATGGCTCAAAAACAAGACATGAAAAATTCATGAAAAGCCGTAAAGGCTTCGACTCTACTCATATTCTGCCATGTTTGAAGTCTTTAAAACAAAAAATATTGAGAACTTGTTATGTGAATTCTATGTGGTTGAATGCTACTGAGCCAAATTGCATCAAGTTTAACGCAGAGAATAACGGTTGGGTCTTATTAGATGGTCATCTCAAACCAACATGGTTTGTAGGAGATGCAACATCTGTAGAGGTAAAGAATGTCATACTATGTAATTCTCAAGACAAATCTGCTGATAACGAAGGAGACTCCGATATTAGTAGCGACGAAATTGATAGCAGTGATGATAGTGAGAGCAGCGAGGAATCGGACTTTTAATAAATGACAAGGAATGAGATGTTATAATTTTTTAATTGATTTATCTATTTTTTTATCTAACACTACTGGTTTCTTTTGTATAAAAAGTTAATTATTCTGTCCCTTATTAATAATACTCAACAATTATTATATGTAATTTACTGTAATCAATTTGTCACTTGTAACTGTGTTGATAATAAAATCAATCATTTGCTCAAACAAAACCTACATAATAAAATTTTCATTGACATAAATAATCAAAGTTTTATTTTTGATAAGTATGCTCTTTTTGATTTTATTTGGAAAATGAATTAGATTTTTTACTGTAAAATATAAGTTTAGTTTTATTGAGTGGTTTTAAAAACAAACAAAAATTCATGAAGTCCAATTTTTTACAAAGTACGTATGTAAGTTTGTTATTATTATTATTATTTAAATATTTAATATTATTTTTATTTTATAAATAATATTTATATTTATTATTATTTATAAAACTAATATTATTTTTTCGAATATCATTAAATTTTATCTGTTTGACTTTTTTGGAGCATTTAAATAGAGTCGTTCTTACTACTACTTAGACCGTTGGTTGAGAACCCTATTCATCGAGGCATGCGCAATGGCTCACAAAACGCGTACAGCTGGCGTTTAGCATCCTTGTTTTACAGTAGCGTCGCGCGCTCACTCTCTCTCACTTTATTTTCAATATCTCGCGTCTTTAAGGGCAGGAAACTCAAACTTGCGGTTTGTTTTTTACAGGCACCTTTATATCATTAAATGCAGAAAAAAATTAGCTTTAATGTGGTGCCAATGAAATAAATATACGCCATGCATGAAAAGTTTAAACAAAAATATACCTGTTTACACCTGGGTGCCTAGAGGTTGCGGCTAAGCAATCAATGGCAGCCGTGACTTTTTAAATATTGTCAATACACTGCTGTGAAGTGATGTAGGTTTTATTCATATAAGGTGTAAACGAAATGTTTCTCCAAAAATCAATTAATAATATTTTAATTAATAGTACTTGCGGGCAATTTTTTATTGGCACCCTATGAAAAATGCATTCCCCCACTTCTGAAAATACTTAAAAATTTGATTTTGATTGTCTACATTATTCATGTAGAAATCTCGCGGCCGGATCCTAGACTATGAAGATTGAGTTTAAAAAATTTGGTAAATGTTTACCTTCACAGACCCCCCTCCAATGACCTTGACCTTGACATATGTTGTCAAGGTCATCCCCCTGAGTGACCTTCAGAAGGTTTTAGCCGTCGCTCGTTTTTTATTAAAAAGTTATTAACAAAAAAAGTTTGGGAAATAGTGAATTTGGAACACATCCACACACACAGACACGCGCGTGCACACACACACACACACACACACACACGGCCACACACACACACACAGACACACACACACACACACACACACACACACACACCGAAGGGGGGGTGCGGGGGGCCTTCGGCCCCCCACCCGCACCCCCCCTCGCCGGGTGGAACTCGCTCCGCATGGAAAATCGCATGGGTGTGAAAATCGTTTCGCAAAAATTAACATATTAAAGAGAGACTTCAACTTTCCACGCGAAGCGAGTTTCACCCACACCTATAAGTGTGTAGTTTTTCAGTAGTGGAGCCTCCCCGTAGGAAGGGCGGAACACATTGTTTCTACGTGTACCCTTTTCAATAAAAGGTGAGGCTCCACATAGGTTTGCAATTTTCCACACGAAGCAAATCTGTCGTATATTAGTTTACTTTCGGATTCCGTTTCAAAATCATAGAAATATTAACAATAGTAGGAATGCCATATACACCATATACACAATGTGGTGAAAGTTCTTTTGTTCATTGATCATTGGCGGTAAATGTGTAAATGTGTATTCAAAATAAGTGCCAAATTTTTCAAACTTCTTTTGTTCATAACTTTTTAACGAGCAGTGACCGAGGACTAAAACCTTCCGAAGGTCACTCAGGAGGATGACCTTGACAACATATGTCAAAGTTGGGGTGTGTGTGTGTGCGTGTGGATGTGTTCCAATTCGCTATTTTTCAAATCTTTTTTTGTTAATAACTTTTTAATAAAAAACGAGCGACGGCTAAAACCTTCGGAAGGTCACTCAGGAGGATGACCTTGACAACATATGTCAAGGTCAAAGTCATTGGAGGGGGGTCTGTGAAGGTAAACATTTACCCACTATTTTATATATTTAAAAAAAAACACCACGGCACGAAGTCTCGAAAATATTATCTATGTTTTTAAACACTAATTTTTAAAAACAAAAATTTTAAACAATAAACAATTAATACATTCTTGACCGTGAGTTACTAAATAGTAAGAAGTAAATTTTAACTCGCCTTTTACGGTCGAGCCTGGATCTTTTTGGCCAATCAATGATCTGCGCAATCGCAGTACACAATTAAATACAAAATGCGCGTCGACACTGTCGAACTTTAAACGCAAACACAATCACCAACTTAAAATCAATTTGATTTCAAATGTTGGTGTTAATAAGACCCCCCATCCCCTGCATATAAATAATTTATTGCGAAAATATTACCTCAGCCAGGATTCGAACCTGGAATTCCTCCATTCTGTGCGGGCATCATACCAATTCGACCACCAAGGCATGTGATAATATTTATTGCAATAACAAGTACACATTGTAAGAACGTCTTATTTTGGCAAAAATTGTAAATGTTTTGTCTTTAAGAGGTATTCTTCTTTTATAAAATAGAAATAATCTGCACAAGATATTAAGTGTTTTTTAAATTTAAGTGTTTTTAATTTTCGTTCTTTTTAAATGGAATCAAACAGAACTAAATTTAGAAAATAATTTACATTGTACAAACACAGCTCACCCAGAGACTCTCGTTTCTCGGACACTCGTTAGTCGATATGACGACTTTGAATTCGTACACCTGACCCTCCTGTATGCCGTCACACTCGGACGTATTCGATTTCTCGTTCGTCTCGTTTCCACACGTGGATAGATACCTAAGATGCAACGGATCAGTCGCATTGTCGTGTAACACCACTTTACTCACTATCTCGTGATAAGCGCTCTTGATAATCTCGAGAATATTGGAACTATTACTTGTCAGAGTGGCAACTCTGGCTTGCTGTTTCAGCAAGTCGACGATTAATTCGTATTCGTGACGGCGATCTTCCGTCACAGCGAAGATCAAATTGACTTTGTGCTCATGCAACAGTCGAGACACTTCTGCCAGAGAGGGATAATCGTACTTCTTCGCCAAAGAATACTGTCCACGATCATCAATGTGACACTGAAAGTCTTGACGTTCCACTACACCTCCTAGCTGTTACAAAATATCCCATTTTATATCATTTTAACAATTTGAAGCTTTTTTCTTTCTTCTTTTTTCTCGTTTCTTACCTTCCCTTCACCAGCGAAATGCAAGAGTCCATCGGTCGCTACTAGCATCAGTTTCCGCGCTTGATGAGTCCAACCAACTTGTCGATCACAAACAATCGCTTGCACAATTCCGTCGAGACCACCCTCCAGATTATCGACGTTGCCGGTCACCGAACTATAATTTACCTATAACTTGTGTTATTCACAATGATGGTTTGTAAATCTCTTTTTTATATATATTGTATACATACAGGGTGCGTCAGGTATTTGGGGACACTCACATATGTGCTTGACACTTCATAGCAATTGATTTTTTTTTCTTTTTTCACCTCAAATTATAAATGGAGGACAATAAGCTAACTCAGGAAATGAAAAGACACGCTGTTATCGTCGCTATACACGCGAATCACAGCGATCTTGAAATCTCTCGATTTTTGAAAGTCGCCCGATCCTTTGTTAACAAAGTTCATCGAGAGTTAGAAGTATCTGATGGCAATGTGGAAAGTGTTGCCAAGCGCAAAAAACATGAAACAGGACTCTGCTCCTTCACACAAAACAATGAGAACGCAAGATTGGATGTCCGAGAATCTGCATGATCACATAACCCCAAACATGTGGTCCCCCAGCTCCCCGGATCTTAATCCTTTAGATTATTATGTATGGGGCGTTGTTGAACGGGAGACTAATAAACATCCCCATAACACTCTTGATTCCCTCAGAGCAGCTATTAGCAGAGTAATGACCCATATGGACGAGGATCACTTGATTCGAGCATACAAACGTTTTCGGCAGAGAATTGAAGCTGTTATTGCCGCTGAAGGGGATTTTATCGAATAACTGTATAGCACAGAGGTCACTTACTTTGCTGTAAAAGTTTCATTAAAATAAAACAAGTTTTCTAAAAAATATACAAATTTTAGTTTTTAAGTCAATATGTCCTCAAATACCTGACGCACCCTGTATATATATTAGGATGGTTCTTAAATGGACTGTTAATGAATTTTTATCGTGCCGCCCCCTAAACCTACTTGAAATAGAAAAAATGTACTGTAAATTGCAATACAATTCAACTTTAAAATGTCCCCCAAGAGGCTTACTTTTTCCCATTTAAATGGGAAACACAAAGCGTTTCATTATAATTTAATAATTTATTTGTTTTACCGACTTAGTGTTTCATCAAGACAAGATTTCTTGTCTTGAAGAGCATTTTTTGTCTTGTTTTGATTTTCAAGACAAGAAATTTCGGTTTTCTTGTCTTGACCATTTCTTGATATTGCATTTCTTGTCTTGAATTCAAGAATCTTAAATTTCTTGAAATTTCTTGATTTTTTTATACATTACAATTTAAAAAATACTCATCTATTTTATGTTAATATTATCAAAATTCCTTTCATAATATACAAAGTGTAATAATTACATAATAATAGAAAAATAGTATTAAACACATTAATATATTCTTTTCTTTGTTTTTTATACAATAAATGATGTATTCGATTTTATCAAAATTTAGTTAGATAGTAATGTAAATAGAAAACCCTAATAAAATATCTAAGCATGTAAAAATGACGGTTTTTTGTAATTTTTACATTATTAAAATTGTATCTTATGTTTTGATTTTTGCTAAAAAATGATAATGAGATATAGGATATTTTCTTGAAATTAACTGCGCTATTTTATGATAAATACACTCCTGATAAAATATTAAAACATCTCTTTTTATTTTATTGCTTTTATATTAAAAAAGAGTTGCTTGTGTCCATTTAAAAATAATGCAACAGGGCCCTTCTGTGCCTCACTACGTCGCGTCGCAAGCGTTAGGCTTTTTAGCGGCTAGCGGCACGTGAAAAAGTAAATGAAAATCGCGAGCAGCGAGTCATTTTTAATGTTATTTTCATTTGCTTTTTCGCTTTAGTCTTCGACAAACATTCGAAGTGTCAACGTCTCGAGCGCGTAACGAAAAACGACCGAATAATAGCTCCAAAAAGAAAAAAGAATAATATGAGTAGTGATGATGAAAGTGACTCTTCAGAAAATTGTCCTTACAAGATTGCAAAAGACAATAGTACACAAGATAGTTTCCAAAAAAATACAAGAAAAAAAGAATCAAGAAGAATTCAGTGATAAAACAGTCAGTACTAGTCATGACCGTATTGATGAACAAGAAAAACGTCCTCGTAAAAAAATTAAAGATTTTTATGATATAACAACAACAGATAAAAAACAAGACAAAATAGGATCATGCAAATTATGGAGAGAAAGGGGAAAATACAGTAATAAAAATGACTAACGGTGGTACTTCTGGCCTTATTCGGCATCTATCAGCTAAACATGAGAAACAATTTGAAAGTTATTTTCCCGACAAAAAATCAAGAAAAAATGATGCACAAGGAAATCAAACAATAATTTATTTATTCAACAAAGAAAACAAGGATAATGTATGTATGCCCGTATAACTATAAAATCGTGAATACGATGCCTAATAAGGCTAATGGACTTTGACGTAAAGTCGTAGGAATAGAATTTAGAATAATAATAATTATTATCATATTATTGATGTTATTATTGTGTTTGTTGTATTAAAATTTATTTTTTATTTCCTTTTATTTACTTTTCAGAAAACAGCAGCATTTAACCAGGCAAAATTTCATGATCTTTTGATAGAATATTTAGTTAACAAATATTTGCCATTTAATTTTTTTGAGGATGAAGCAACGAAAAATTTATTTTTGTATATGAATAATCATGCTGTTCTACCAAACAGGAATACTATGCGATCACTAGTGTTAACTAAGCTTAAATATGCTCAAGACGCTGTCAGACTGATTTTCAATGACCAAGTAAATCGAAATCAAACTAAAATATCATTTACAATGGACGGGTGGACAGCAATATCAAACAAATCATTTTACGGAATTACTGCTCATTACATTAATTGCAATTGGAAAATCCAGTCCTTCGTATTAGATTTTATTCCCGCAAAAGGTCAACACTCTGGTAAAGAAATTGCAGCGCTATTTCAAAACACTATGGCAGAGTACAATATTAATTCATCAAAAATTCAAGAAATAACTACGGATAATGCGTTCTCGAATTTTACATTTGTTCGCGATCGAACGCGGGACTCCGCAAAGCCTCCCTAAGCAACCTTGCATCACCTATGTTGCATGGCCGGTGCAGCATGGGTGGTGTAGTGCTGTGGCGACCTGGGCGGGGGGTAGCGATGGGGATGTGTGGTGAATTGCCCGCGTTGCTGTCTTTGCTCTCCCTTCTCGTAATGTGTGGAGCCTAGGTTCCTTAAACCCTTTCTACATCTTAGCGCGAACCGCGCCGCGCTCCCGTCGAGAGCGCTTGGCAGGGGATAGCGACGCTGCGGTTCAAAACATTGTAACGCCTTGCGGTCGTCTCCTATTTACTTCTTCGAACTTGCTTGGCTTTTCTGGAATGTCCTTTTACTGGCGTCGTTTCCTTCAAGGGGAAATGACGACGGGGAGAACATTCGAGATAGGCGCGGTATAAAGGCACGCGCCGCGAGGGGACGACCGCCAGTCTACCGAATTATATACGAAGTACGACCCGCATTTCTTCACGTTCCCAAATCGCACGCAAAGTAATAGTCGCTCGCTATCGTCGCAAACTTCGTTCCCGAAATCAACTGAGTCGCTTGCTCAGTTAATTTCCCGTGTACTCTTGGGAGTCGCTTGCTCCTCACGGGTGCACCCCGGTGCGCAAACACCGTAACGCGGTATCGCGCGCTTCACCGCGTGTATCGCGCCCCGCTTACACGGTGTTTCGTGGACTGAACTTATAAATAGATCTGAAAGGAACGGAACTCTTAACTGTGATTATCATTTCTGACTTTATTAAACTGGTTTTGTTTTGTGTTAAACTGGCGTATCGTTTTCTTTGTGTGTGTGTGGTCGTATCTCCTCCGCTCGACGTCCCGTTCACGAACAACATTTATGGATCATCTGAACACCTTATTAGAAGATTTTGACAGCGAAAATAAACACTTCGTGTGTTTTGCTCATATTTTAAACTTATCAGTACAAGTACACTTTCTGAAACTACTCAAAGTAAAAGATGATTTTTCTGAAGTCGAAAACAAACTGGAAGAGGAAGAATGTATTGATAGTGACGAAATGGAGACTAATGGCTCACCAGTCACAAAAATAAGAATGGTAGCAAAAAAAATAAAAAGGTCAGAGCAATTGCAGGAAAAATTTCGTAATTGCTGTGAAACAGCAAATGTTAAAATGTTAATGCCAGTTATAGACGTTTGCACAAGATGGAACTCAACCTTCCAAATGATTACCTGGTCTTTGAAAATGAAAACTCCGTTGAATATACTGTGTGACAACAATGAAAGTTTGAATAAGTACAGACTTACAAATGAAGAATGGGCCCTAAACATCTCGGTAACAAACTACTTGCATCCATTCCAATGTTTATCGACCTTACTTTCAGGTGAAAAATATTGCACGCTCTCAATGGTTGTTATTGGTATTAATCTATTATTAAACTGGAATCATGGGCTCAGGAACTGGATAATAAAAACAATAAATGTGCAGTAGATGAACAGTTGATTTTTGCCCTGCAATCGGCAAGAGATAAAATTTTAAAGCACTACAAGAAATCCAACTGGATATACTGTGTTTTACTGATACTAGATCCTCGGCATAAAATTGAAGCTTTTGACAAAACAGCGTGGGGAAGAAACTTAAAAGATCTATCTGTGACAAAATTTGAGGAAATATTTAACACGTTAGTCGCCATACGACGCGTCGGCCGTCGTACCGTTATTTGCATTTATGAGCCATACGACGGCCGGCCGTCGTTTTGTAATAATAACGAAAAAACAAATATTTTAACCAAATAAGTTGTTTGACACTATTTATGTAAATTTATTAACTTTATTTTGTAAAAATAGAGTTATGGCCTGTGACACATAAACAATTTTTAATTAAGGCGGCAGCTAACGTGTTAAAGAACAATATTATGTTAACCCTAATAGCACCAATGACAATAATAATGAATGTACCGATCAAACTGTACAGACAGATGAATTTAATTTGAACGTAAATTTTTTATTTTTTAAAGAAACGGACAATGACCGAAGTAATTACTGGAAAAAAGAGCTTACACAGTATTATGTACTTCCTCGAGTTGACGAAAACGTCGACATTTTGAATTGGTGGTCAATTCATGAAAGATCTTTCCCGAAAACCTCTCAAAGATGGCTAAAGATTTTTTAGCCACAATGGCAACATCGGTTCCAGCGGAAAGACTGAATTCGAAAGCTTCTCTGATAATAAGAAAACATAGAAACAAATTGAATGCCGAGTCATCTCGTAGTTTACTATGTTTAAATTCGTGGTTTAAAAGCGAACCTATAATGTCTATTATGCACAAAATTAATGTTTAATAAAGATTAAAAATATTTCTCAAATCATTTATCATTTTTTATATCATGAGGTTACTGCCGAATATAGCTATTTCAGATTATTAAATTCCCGACATAAATCATTTCCTGTGACATTTAATGATAATTAATATAATAATTATAATTATTATAATATTATTATAATAAATATAACTGGAAATGTTGAAACCCATTCAAAATTTTTTCAAGTATTAAAAAATGAACAATCGTCATGGAAATTCAAGAAATTTCTTGATTTCTTGTCAAGAAAATCTTGGTCTGATAACAATTTCTTGTCTTGTTTCGAAATCAATTTCCAATTTCTTGTCTTGGTCTTGTCTTGACTCAAGACAAGATCAAGACAAGATTTCTTAAATTTTCTTGATCTTGATGAAACACTATACCGACTATTATCTTGCTAAAAATATTTAACTCTTGGACATCATCATACTACTATTTTGGGGGAAATTTTTGTTTGTAGCAAATTTTTATATTTTGCGCGCATATCGTTTGTTAAAATTGATGGAAGTGTCAATTTATTATATTTTTAATGAATTAGATTATTTTTTAAATAAGATAAGTCAAAATTTACAGAAGTTAAAAATTATAGAAAAATTTTATTTAAAATATATAAAACTACAGAAAAATATCCTGTTTAAAAAATACTCTAATTCAATTCATGTATACTTTTATTAACTCAGTAAACTGTGTATTAAACGATTTAATTTTATGCTAATAAGATCCACAAAAATATCCATATAAGAACCTATAAATTTGTGAATTTACTGTTCCGGAGTTCTGTATTTAATCGATGCATATGAATTGGTATGAGTTGGTAAAAGTATATAAAATTTATTAGAAATATAACATATTATTAGACTATTCAGGTGTACCTCGGATCGTAAGTGGTTTTCTCTAAAATTATTTTCTAAAATAAAATCTATTCTTTAAAAAGATATAGATGTAAATATAAACATAAATTGTTTTAGTACATATATTTTTTCTGCAGAATATCATTTAGTTGTACGCAGTGTAAAGTATCTTGTATGCAATTTCGTCACATCATGTCAAAGTGCACATGTACAATTTCACTAATTGTTTTATTATTTTTTGTTCAAACTAGTTAAAAATCACTTTTTAAATATTAATAACTATAGATGTTAAATACTGGCTTTAAATACTATGTAAGACATTTGGAGAAATCACTAAATGGATATTTAGAAAAATTATAAAAAATTGTAAATTAGACTGGCGAAATTGAGCATATCTTATTTATACATATATGTTTTTATATACAAAATTTTTACTGGGTCTTAAAAATCCAATTTAAAAAAAAAGATTTACATTGTTTCAAATACTATACTTCTTCGAAACTGAAAATTCTTGAAAATCTAGAAACTCGAAAAAATCTTTCCTTAGAAGTGATTAAATATTTGAAACATTCACAATTTCTTAAATAAAATTGTTATATGTATACACACAATGTATGACATATTCACAAAATAGATGACGAATTTTAAAATAATAATATATGGAGAATTATGTAAACAAATATCTCTTTAAATCTGGACTCTTATACATTCTGTCAAAAAAGTACCGGGAATTGATCATTTAAAAAACTTAAAGGGGTTGTCAAAACTCTTTTTGTTGCTAAGTTGGCACAACTCTTCTATCCTGACGTGAAGTTTGAGCGCGATCTGTCATTTAGTTTGTTTACAGTGCTCGATTTTGTCAGTTCATCTCAAGTGTGTTTTGCGATTTTTACAATGGATAAAAATATCGAACAAAGAATTTGTCTCAAATTTTGTATTGCAAATGGAATTTCGTGTGCCGAATCGCTGAAAATGTTACAGAAGGCTTACGGTGAATCGACTTTATCAAAAACACGTGCATATGAGTGGTATAGTGCATTCAAAAGCGGTCGAGATGTGGTGGAAGATTTGCCTCGCTCTGGTCGGCCATCAACGTCTTTAACTGAAGTTAACATCAATAAAGTGAAGGAAATGGTGACGGAATTCTTGCCAGAAGGTCAGACGGTAAATAAAGAATATTATCTGGGCGTTATGCGGCGTTTGAGAGAGCAAATTCGTCGAAAAAGGCTAGGTTTGTGGAAAGAAAACTCATGGATTTTGCACCATGATAACGCACCATCTCACAAGGCTATCATTGTGAACGAATTTCTCGCCAAAAACTCAACAAATATCATCGAACAACCACCGTATTCGCCTGATATGGCTCCAGCTGACTTTTTTCTCTTTCCAAAACTCAAATTACCATTTCGAGGCACCCGTTTTCAGTCGATAGAAGACCTAAAAGAGAATTCGCGGCGAGAACTGAAGTCTATTCGGAAAATGCGTTTAAAAATGTTTTGATGATTCTTGGATTATTTGTTTGGCATAAGTGTATTTCCGGAAGGAATTTCACTTTGAGACAATTACAATAAATTTGAATGAATAATAAATATTTTGTGTTTTATGACCAATTCAGTACACTTTTTGACAGAATGTAATATCTCTATATATAATATATATTTATGTATATTATATAGTATACGGGGTGTAAAAATTAGACCGACAAACTTTGAAGAGGGGAAATAGAGGACAAAACAAACATATTTTGTTAATAATATTTTTCTCTGCTTCGTTTTAATATTACAATTTTCAAAATGAGAATTTTATGATTTTATGTACATAAAAGTGGAAAAATTAAATTTATTTCAATTACACATATTTAATCTTCAAAAACAATTAACAAAGAACGGAACAAACAAATAAATTAAGCTCAATTTATAATAATGTAAAATTCTCATTTGTTTCAACACAAAAATGACAAGCGATCAAACATTGATTCTCTCCGCACACGTTCAGCTACCAGGAATATTTTGGGCGACGTGTCTTCAGCAATATTCAGGCTACCATTAATTCTTCTTCTGTTCAATCGGTGTCTCATAAATAGTAGTTTTCATGTATATCTTCATAAAAAGTCAAAACGAAGACAAATCTGCCGGGGGAGGCCATGCGATATAGGACCTCCTCCTCGGCCTATCAGCGCTTTCGTAAATCTTGGTCCAAGTAATTGCGCACGTTGTCATTTTTGTGTTGAAACAAATGGAGAATTTTTGAACATTATAAATTGAGCTAATTATTTGGACAAAAGGTTGTGGTGATGGATAGGCCGAGGAGATTCTATCACTGGCCTCCCCGATTAGATTTATCTTGTTTGACTTTTTATGGGGCACATGTATGTTTATGAACACCGGTGAAACAGAAGAAGAATTAGTAGCCCAATTGCTGCTGCAGCATGTCCGTTCAAAGCCATACCAGTCTTCAGTGATATTGAGAAGAATCAATGTTTCGACATTTTGTGTTGGCTGTAAATGGAGAATTTTGTTTATTTATTATAAATTGAACTAATTTATTTGCGCATTTCTGTTCCGTTCTTTTGTTAATTGTTTTTGAAGATTAATATGTGTAATTGAAATAAATTGGTACATATGTGTGTTTGTTAAAATCGCCAAATTCCTATTTTTGTACCTGTAATATTAAAAACAAGCGTCGTAAGAAAAATATTATTAACAAAATGTTTTGTCCTCTATTTCCCCTCAAAGTTGTCGATTAATTTTTACCTGTATACATACTATATACATACATAAATATATATTATATATATATATACATACATTCTGTCAAAAAGTACCGATTGGTCAATAAAACACAAAATATTTGTATTCTTCAGAATCGTCTTCCAAAGTGGGCCCCTTCGAAAGAAATAATACACTTATGCCAACAAATAATCAATCATAAAAACATTTTTAAACGCATTTCCGGAATCGACTTCAGTTCGCCGCAAATTCTCTTTTAGGTCTTCTCGAAAACGGGTGCCTCCCGAAATGGTAATTTGAGGTTTGGAAGAAAAAGTCAGCTAAAAGATTATCAGGCGAATACGGTGAGATTTGTTCATTGATATTTGTTACGAGGTTTGACATTCACAATGATAGCCTTGTGAGATGGTACTTGTTATCATGGTGCAAAATCCATGAGTTTTCTTTCCACAAACTAGCCTTTTTCGTAATTTGCTCTCTCAAACGCGCATAACGCCAGTCTTTGTTACCGTCTAACCTTCACAGAATTCCGTCACCATTTCCTTCACTTTATTGATGTTTAACTTCAGTTAAAGACGTTGATGTCACGACCAGGCGAAGGCAAATCTCCACATCTCGCTTGCGCGATACTATACCACTCATATGCACGTGTTTTTGATAAAGTCGATTCACCGTAAGCCAGCTTCTGTGTATTTTCAGCGATTCGGCACACAAAATTTAATTTGCAATACAAATTTGAGACAAATTCTTTTGTTCATTTATCCATTATTAAAAATCATAAAACACACTTGAGATGAACTGACAAAATCGAGCACTGTAAATAAACTAAATGACAGATCACGCTCAAACTTCACGTCCGGGATGAAGAGTTTAACAAAGGTTTGACAACCTTTAAGTTTTTAAATGATTAATTCCATTTTGACAGAATGTATAGGGTCAGATTTAAAAGTGTTGTTTATAATTCTCCATACTCCTTATTATTTAAAAATTCGTCATCTATTTTGTGAGATATGTCATACATTGTTGACGTATACATATAACAATTTTATTTAAGAGAGTATTGAATGTTCAAATATTCTAATCACTTCTAAGGAAGATTTTTCGGTTCTAGACAGAATTTTTCTTTTCGGAAAGTATAATTATTTGAAACAATGCAATCTTTTTAATTAGTTTTAAGACAGTAAAAATTTTGTATATAATTTATATATGTATAAATAATTCGCTCAATTTCATAGTCAATTTACAATTTTTACAAATTTTTCTAATATCATTTATTGATTTCTCAAATGTCTTACATAGTATTTAAAAACTCAGTATTCAGCTCATCTATAGTTATTAATATACTTAAAAAGTGATTTTTAGTTTTGAACAAAAATAATAAAACAATTGGGTGAAGTGACACATGTGCACTTTGACTGTGTGATGTGACGAAATTGCATACAAAGATACTTTTACTGCGTACAACTAAATGATAATGCAAAATATAATATTACTAAAACAATTTATGTTTATATTTACATCTATATCTTTTAAAAGAACGTTTTTATTTTAAGAAAAGTAATTTAGAGAAAACCACTTACGATCCGGGAATTTTTACCATCAGTCTAACTCAATATGTTATATTTCTAATAAATTTTATATATGCTGCAACTCGCCTACAATTCATATACATCGATTAATGAAACTCCAGGGTAGTAAATTCTACTTATAGGACTGCCTATATGGATAACACCTGTGGATCTTATGTATAAAAATTAAATCGTTTAATACACAGTTTACCAAGTTAATAAAATTATACATGAATTGAATTGAAGTATTATTTTAAGCTGGGATATTTTTCTGTGGTTTATATATTTTTAAAATAAGAAATTTTTCTGTAATTTTTAACTTCATAAATTTTGTATCTCTTGACTTAAAAATACTCTAATTCATTAAAAATATAATAAATTCACACTTCCATCAATTTTAACAAACGACCATGCGCGCAAAATATAAAAATTTGCTACAAACAAAAATTTCTTTAAAATATTGGTATGATGATGTCCAAGTTAAGCTCCTTAAGATAATAGTCGGTATAGTGTTTCATCAAGATCGAAAATTTAGAAATCTTTGTCTTGATCTTGTCTTGAGTCAAGGAGGTAGTTCAAGACAGAAATTGAGAAGTGATTTCGAAACGAATAAAATTGTTATCGAACCAGATTTTCTTGACGAAAATCGAAATTTCTTAATTTCAACGTTGTTCATTTTAATACTAATGAATGGTTTCAACATTTCCAGTTATATTTATTATAATAATATTATAATAATTATAATTGTATATTAATTATCATTAAATGTCACGAAATGATTTATGTCAGAAATTTAATATCTGAAATAACTATATTAAAAGCATTTAACCTCATGATATATAAAAATGATAAATGATTTGAGAAATATTTTTATCTTTATTAAACTTTTATTGCATAATAGACATTATAGGTTCGCTTTTAAACCACGAATTTAAACATAGTAGCTTACGAGATGACTTCGACATTCAATTGGTTTCTATGTTTTCTTATTATCAGAGAAAAACTTTCAATTCCGATGTCTTTCCACTTTGAACCATTTATTGTTAAAAATCTTTATCTTTGAGAGGTTTCGGGAAAGATCTTTCATGGGTGACCACCAATTCAAAATGTCATTTTTCGTCGCTCG